>JBAJMU010000009.1:207287-255599 GCA_037952995.1 Hyposoter didymator
ATACTGGGGTTTGCAAATGAAATGGGACCTTTTATTTTTTCCCTCAGAATTTTTTTTTTTTATTTTACAAAGGGTCCACGATTTTCGGGGAAAAAAATGAAAAATTACTACCCGCTATGGTGATTCGAGGCGATGCAGGGAGTCACCCTGCGCGTCCTCGTGAAGAGTTTTCGTCGATAGCGTCGCTGGATGATTTTTTATTCGCTTTTTTTCGCGAAAAAATCGATTTAAAAACTTCGACCCCGTGGTGCCGAATTACTTGGACGCGTTTTCGTAGTTCTGGCAATTCGAGGAGATTCAGGGAGTCGCGCCCTGCGCGAAATTTATTCACGATTATCGAGAAAAAAACGGAGGCTGAGGCCTCCTGACGATTGTAGAGCTGTTCTTCTCATCGAACAGCCCAAAAATAGATTGGCTTTAAGACGCTGTCGTATCAGTTCAAGTTATCGCGAATAAAAGGAGCGCTGCAGCGCCACCAGACAACCGTTCGCGCGCGTGATACACCCTAGTCTAACATTAAATATTTCGATTTCTAAAAGGTAAAGCCTCTTAAAACTTTGCATGTACTTTTACGTAACATCGAAGAAGCTTTATTGAGTTTTTCAAAAAAATCGATCGTTAATTTTTTCGTAATTTCGTTTATTATATAAAAAATACACATTCCCTCAGAAAATCTTGGATTTAGAGCATTTTGTTTTTTTTTCAGTAGTTTCTCATAAGAGCGTTCGTTAAAAGTTGCAATTTCCAACATTAAATATTTCGATTTCGAAAATGGTGTAGCCTCTTAAAATTTTGCATACACTTTTGTGTATAACATCGAAGAGGCTTTATTCAGTTTTTCAAAAAAATGGTCGTAAATTTTTTTCGAAATTTCGTTTATTATATAAAAAATACACATTCCCTCGGAAAATCTTGGATTTAGAGTATGTTGTTCTTTATTCAATTTGTAACAATTTTTTTTTAATGAGCTTGGCCTGGGAATTCATTTTGTATGTAAGAAAAACTGAAAAAAATGCAGATCTAACCGTCGCCATACAACGTCCTTAAAATAATGGATATCGAGGGAAGAAACATTTTTCTATAAATCTCCTCCAAATCCTTGGCCGTTCCATTTTTCCTCACCCTGCTGCCTCTGCCCTACTCATCCTACTGCTCGTTCTTCTTCTTCTTCTTCTTCTTCTTCTTGAAACGAACGTTTCACCTCTCACCTCTGCCAGCTGAGCTATATAAGACCACGGCCAACCAAGTTAATAGCTACGTTGCCCTTACTCCTGCCAGCTTCTAATAGAAGCCCCTCCGAGCAGCAACGAGCACTATCCTCACAGCATCCTCTCTACTATACACCCAACCACACTAGTTTCTCTTCTTTTGCCAAGCTTCATATCCTCTGCACTGAGGAACCTATACAGATTGCCTCAAAAATCGTTCAATCAGTTTTTTCCACGGACTGAGTGAGAAAACAACAATTCTACCAAAAATCAGACGCAACGATAAACGAGATCATACGATTTTCTACGACGCGTATTTGGAGAGAAAAAAAAGTGAAAAAATTCTAAAAACGCTTTTTATCGTTTTACCGCATTTTCGACTAATTTTTCGACTTCAAGCTTAATTGCCCCAAGCTTACGTGATCCTGCATTAAAAAACGAAAAGAATGATCCCAAGGTGAACCTGTTTCGTTAAATATTACCGGAGATATGAATTTTTCAAAATTGGGGTCATTTTGACCCCCCGTTGGCTCAATAGACGAAATAACAATAATGTTAACGTTCCAGGATCAAGGTTCCGGGGTTTTTACAGCCACTGCACGTCTTTGAGTTTCAAAAAAAACGAGATATCCAAAAAAAAGTCGTCCTCCGGGTAAAAAAGACCCGGATGATCCGTGGAGGGTCATAATCATCAGGAATCAACAGTGACGACTAGTCAGAGCTTCCGAAACAAACAACTCAATATTTACTCGAATTCTGCGTCAGAAATAAAAAGCCAGAGCTAAACAAATTTGTTGTTTTTGCAATTTTTCGTATTTCTCGTCGGTCGCTGGTGCGAGGAGTGCAACTTTTAACACGTTCTGTATATAGATAAATTTATATACATAGAACGTCGTACCGTTGCTTATTCCCGCCCTCACTATCTCGTCCGCTATATATCCTCGAGCTTTCGTTAGCTTTTTTAAAAGCTTCCTTGATTGAAATTTATGTGCTGCACGCGGTAGCTTGAGGTTTGTGCTCTTGTGTACAGAGCGCGGTGAGGCAATAGTGCTGGTGGATTGCGCAGCTATTTACTTTTGTTAACGATATCTACATGCTCGCGCTTTATCAACTCACATATCGATAAGTTCGATTACTTTTTCGTCTATGCGATCAAACAGCGTTTCGCACTTTAGTTTTTTCTCTAAACAAAAAGATGGACTATTTATTTGCAATGATCGCGCGCCTCGGGAGGATCTGATGGTGAACGAAAATGCCAACTTTGAGGGTTGGACTTTGGAAAAAATCTAACGAGCGTCAATTATATGGGAATTATTTTAACACTGGAAATAAATTTTTGTTAAAAATCGTCGATATTTTGTTGAACTCGGTAAACTAAATATTTTTCGACAATTTCAAAATCTTCGTTATTTTGGCAGAATATTTGGTTTCTAATGGAATTGTCAGCAAAATTTACGATTGGAACGACAAAAATTTACCTCGGAAGAGACTTTGTAGAATATTTCTTGCTGCGATGACAACAATTTTTGGGATTATTAAAAAAAAAACGTTTAGTCGAACGTATCGAACAAAATATCGATATTTTTCAACAGAATTTTCTTTTCGGTGTTCGGCAATCGACACACTGAAAATAAAATTTTATCAAAAATCGTCGATATTTTGTTGAACTCGGTAAACTAAATATGTTTCGATAATTTCAAAATTTTCGTAATTTTGGGAGAATGTTTGGTTTCTAATGGAATTGCCAGCGAAATTTACGAGTGGAACGACAAAAATTTGCTTCCGAAGAGACTTTATAGAATATTTCTTGCTGTGATGACACAATTTTTGGGATTATCCAAAAAAACGTTTAGTCGAACGTATCGCGAAAAAAATATCGATCTTTTCCAACAAAATTTTGTTTTCAGTGTATGGTTGTCGAGAGAAAAAATAAAAATTGTAATAACTTTTTGATGATCGAAAAGAGCTAAAAAGTTAAGTCGCTTTTTGGAATCACACGCGATCCTCCTTAATCTTTGGAACCGATCAGGTAAGCCGATTTTGCAGCTGCTAAGATCCTCGAGTTATTTTTCCAGCGGATTACATCGATGGGACGGTTCTGTGAAAACAATATGGTGAGTCTAAAATGTTTTTCTTACTGCGCGTCGCCTCGAAAACCGCAATAAGCCTCGATCGATATTTTAAGGCAATTTAAATTTTTTTTATTTTTTATTTCTGATCCTCCTGGCAAACGGAAACAATTGTTTGGGAAGATATTTGAAAGCACACGTGCTCTCAGAATTATTGAATGGTCGGACGAGGCCAAATTCGATTCTCGATTTTGTATACACCATCGTTCGCTCTGTAGAAACATTTTTCCCTTGTGTGTTGGGCTCCCCACGACGCCGCACCGTGTACACGCTGGCACGTCCGTACGAATGTTGGGTGGAAATATATTTGCGCGTTTGATACGAGAGTCTAAAGCGTAAATACATGAAATGGAGAGACGTGAGTGGGCCACTACGAGAGCTAGACAGCTTTCGAGGAAAGCAGCCAAGGAATGCACGGACATATATATTTGTAGAGATAAGCAGATATGTGTATAGAAAGAGCTGAGAGGGTTTTAATACCGAGGGCTGGGTGCCAAGTGCTCAAGTGGCGTAAAATCTTTCTCCGTTAACGGAGGAATTATCGTCACACGCTTTTCCTAGGCGATCCACAAGAAGATGCCCTCACTAAAAAAGATGGAAAAACGAACGAACAGAAACGCCCAAAAACGGCCATGGGAACTCGGCATCACATGGGGTCGGAATTTTTTTTTTTAATCTCACGTTTCCATGAATGGGTCACGCATTTTTTCTGGAAAAATCCAGTGATTGATCGCGAGTGTCCGCAGCAGAATGGATCATGAAGATGTCCATCAAATATCCGAAATATTTAGGGATTTTTTTATGTTCATTTTTTTGAACATTACGTACGAAGGACGTCGCGGGGATCGTATAGACTTATCGATCGAAAGGATAAATCATGTTTTAGTCAATTTTTCCATGACCTCGTAGATTTTGTGCTCACCGCGAAATATATAACGATGCCTTATTCCGACGAGAGAGCCTCTGGCACTTTCCACCGACGCGGATTCGAGCCGGTTATATTTACGTGTTCGGTGGGAAAACGTTGATTAACGACCCCTCGATTCCAGACCGACGGATCGTCGATCTTTTAGCTTGACGCATATTACCGCGGCCGATAGGAATCTCCCTCTCTCTCTCTCTCTCTCTCTCTCTCTCTCTCTCTCCCTTCTCGATGATCGCAACTACAGTCGCAAAGTGTAACGATGACTTTACTTCATATTTCCTTCTGATTTCCGCTTGGCATCGGTTCCCTCGTCATCACTGCGTGATGACGAGAGAACCTCACAGTTTCGCGCTCCCCTGCGCTCGTCCCACGATCTCGTTTGTCTTTTCCCTTAACTATGCCTCTTTGACATCCACGACCCTTCTCGCTCGGGCTTTTGCTGCAGGCATCGCCGCCCCAGGATAAAGCCTTTTGCACAAACTCTTTCCTCCTGCCTTAAGGACGTTGTATGCAGAATTTTCTATCCATAGAATTCCTTTAAATTTGCACCACACTAAGAGAATGCTGATGTCTAACAGCTCGCGCAATTTTCAGAGCTCTCACCATGTAGAAGTCGAGATATTTATTTATTAAAATCACTATTTTCAGTAGTTTCTCACAAAAGCGTGTGTTAAAAGTTGCAATTTTCAACATTTAATATTTCGATTTTTAACTGGTGAATCCTCTTAAAACTTTGCACACACTTTTGTGTAACATCGAAGAAGCTTTATTAAATTTTTCAAAAAAATCGGTCGTAAAATGTTTTCAATATATTGTTTATTGATAAAAAATTCAAATTACCTCGTAAAATCGTGGATTTGGAGCATGTTGTTCTTTAGTCAATTCTTAACGAATTTTTTTACCGAACTTGGGCTCGCAAACCCTTTTGTATGTAAGAAAAGCTGAAAACAAAAATTTATATTTTACTGTCGCCATACAGCACCCTTAATTCTCAGGTTCCCCACTTGGCTGGCCCATCGCGCTGGCGAGGTTGCACGTTTTCTTTGTGTTACTCCGATGGCAAAAGATTTGAGCGTGCTCCTTGGAGCTGCGAGCAGAGAGAACTTAATCACGACGTAGCGAAAAGCAGGCAGCGAATTTCTCAGCGCGCGCGGAAAAGAGAGAGAAAGGGAGAAAAGAAAAATGAGACGTGACCGGAACGTGGAAAACTTTCCAGCGGAAAGAACCAACCCCTCCACAATTTTCGTGGTTAACTTTGGATATGCCATTATCGAGCTTTCGAATCATCCCTCCACCTCTTCCTTCCCTTGCCTCCTCAATCGTGCTCCCTCACTCGCGCACCTACACACAGAAAAGCTCCGCGACTTCAATCAGTAAAAAAAGTTATGCCCCTGATTATACTCTCGTGAATAATTTTTTCCATTCATAATTAGAAACCTCATTCAACCCCGAGCCCAAGAAAAAAGCGCAAGGCACATTTCGCTCGAAAAGTCATTACACGATTTTCTTCGAGCGAACATTTTTCATAATCTGCCTAATTACGCGAATAGTTTCAATGAGACCTCGCTCCATTTGGTTACACTCCAAAATCTATTTTCTCAAGTATTTCTCCAAATATTCCCCCCACACTTTTTCGTTAACGAACAAATTTAAACAATTAATTAATTTTCAAGAAATACACAAAAACTTTACTTTCTGCACGGAGACGAAATATTTTAGCAAGATTTTAGCAAATTCGTAGTAATTTTTAATTCACATTCCGTTGAAAATGACAAAAAAAAAAAAATCTTCCATTTTTTTCCCAATTTCAGACGAAATTTTTTTACGTATTTGCTCAAATCTTTCAGACACTATCAAAAATTACAATGACGCCCCTTTACGAGATTTCTGCATATTGACAGTAATTTTTTTCATCCCAATTCGGTCTAAAATGACGAAAAACTTTTTTCTCCCATGTTTTGACCAATTTCAAATGAAAAATTTCTTCGTACTTGCTCAAATCTTTCAGACACTACCAAAAATTACAATGACACCCCTTTACGAGATTTCTGCATATTGACAGTAATTTTTTCCATCCCAATTCGGTCTAAAATGACGAAAAACTTTTTTCTCCCATTTTTTGCCAAATTCCAGATGAAAAATTTCCACGTATTTGTTTAAATCTCTCAAATCCTATATAAAAAATTAAAGCAAACAGCAACTTTTTATGAGGATTCTATAAAAAATACCGTAAATTGTCAATTTTTTTATTTTCCGCTCAATAAAACGTGACGCTATTTGTTGAAATCTCACAGAGACACGAAATGGTACAAAGCTATAACATAGTGACAGTAATTTTTGATACGATTGTCTGTCCCTGAATATTCGGTGGATGAAAGCATGCAAAATAAATGAATCTCATCCGATGCTCTTCCGTTGGCGAAAAATAGCGATGTTTGTAACGAGTTAATTGAGAGGCACGGACGAGTGAATAGTAACGTAGAAATGTAACGGACTATCGATGCTAACGACAGAGCACGTTGAATGTGAAAATTGCGATGAGTTTGGATTTCTGCTATTTTACAAAAGCCCAACATTTTAACAAGAAGCCCCATCAGTTAGTAATTCCGGTTAACAATGGAATATTAATTTTGACTGTAAACTCATGCCCGCGTATATAGAAATATGAATGAATAGAGATCCGTAGCTATAGAGCAAAGTGTTGTCGAGTAACTCGATGATTGATGAATAAAACAGGAAGCTAGTGGTCCGCGCACACGTATACGGGCACGCACATTTAAACGTCGTGTGTGACTAACGAGAGCGTGAGATATTGATGGATGAATGAGCACTAGCAGGCGAGGAATAAAAATTAAAATATACGTGGAGCTCATACATATATATATATAGTCTGTACATATTTATATATAATTCACGAAACGCGAGAGACTGCAAAATCGTGAAAATGGAATTGCCAACAGTTCGGTTCGCATGGGCAAAAAAAATAAACTTTTCTCCTCCAATTTGGTTGGGAAAAAACTGGTCGATAGATTTATGCATGCGATCGAGGATAACGAACGTAAAACGAAAGAGAGAGGGGGAGGGGGCAGTCATAAAGTCATCGAACTGGATCATACGAAGTATAAGGGAGCTGGATAATAATTTCGCAGCTCGCCTGCTGCTGCTACCTGATTTACCAATTTGCAACAGCATCAAAATAAACGTACAAGGCGTATCGAACGTTCAAGCGCGCATTCAGAGTTCGAGCCACTTTGCCAGAGTTCTCCTCCTTCAACTTCCGAAACTGCTCGCGCTCTCTATAACCGCGAGTACGAGGAGTTTCCTGTTGGAGAAATGGCAAAAATTATTTATATCGAGAATTTGCTGCTTTTGGACTTGTAAGCCGAGGAACGCGATCCTTGACTCGCTAACCGCACGACTGTATGGGGCCATTCAGCCAACTTTTACTCTAAAGCGAGCAGATCGTTTGTTTTTGCTAATTATTTCGCGCCAGGACGAGCCGCGAGAGTGAAAAAATCCGTAACTTTAAAAAGTGAAAAACAAAAAAATGATGGCAAATGTTTCAATTTTGTAAAATATTCGTCGGTATATTTCAAAGGGGGAAAAAAAAAACAGGACGATAAAACGTCGACAGCGAGCAGGTCATTTATTGTTTTTGCTAATTATTTTGCGCCAGGACGAGCCTCTTTCAGGACCCGAAATTGACGTCCCGATTCGTCACCGAATCGCGAGTATTCTCCCGTCAGTTTCGTCCGAAAATAATAATCGTTTCGGTCGAATAAAAAGGCCGGAACTTTAAAAAGTAAAAAAAAAAAGAAAAAACGATCGCAAACGTTTCGATTTTGTAAAATGTTCGTCGGTATATTTTAGAGGANTTTCAAAGGGGGAAAAAAAAAACAGGACGATAAAACGTCGATGTATCTAGAGGCACATGGAAAAACGAGTCGGATAAAAATTCGCTGTGACGTAGCGCGAGCTCGGGAACGGGGCCATTATCAGCAATATCGTATATTGGAGTCGACTTGAAATCTCTATGCATTATATATATGTGGAGATATCTAATGGTAGAGAGAAAGAGAGAATAGTGGATAGCACTATGCTTCCTGATCGAGGAAACCCGATTTGGCCGATGGCCGGGTGCTAAGGGTCGATGGGAGTAAAAATGCGGCAGTAGATAAAAAAAACGTAAAAAAAAAAAAAGCGATAAAAAAATCATAAATACCGCAGGAGATGGGAGGAGGAAGGAAAAGCGAGGAAGGCGAGGGTAAAAGAATCTTGCAAAAAGACTGTAAATGAAAAGAAAGCAGACGTCGGGAAGAAGCAAGTTCTGCCGAGACGAACAATCGACAATAATGATCCGAAATGTTTCATTTTCCTCGACGCGGCTATTCGCCTGTCCATATATTTATCTACAAAGATATTATTCCACCTTTTTTTTCTTGTATAAAAAGAATCAGAGAACTCTGGCGGAGCGAAGCTCTCGAATCTTTGCTGCTGCATTTTTATCCTTAATTGAATAAACGTTATTCAAATGTGGCTCTTCGAGGACGAGTATCGAGAGACAAGGAAAACTTGCGGAGACTTCGTACTCCTTACAAAGGCTTACGAATTAAAAGAAAAATCGAGGAGAAGAAGCTAAAGATTGCGAGCTTAATAAAAAGCAGCAGAAGAATATTAAAGCTTCAAGTTTTTTTTCCAAACCATTCGCGGCGAAAAATAAATATTCAATAAATTCTACAACGCCCTGGAGGAGAATCGTCTTTATAAATATTTTTTGTTACAATAGTCTTCGTAGCCACACTGGGTCAATTTGACCCGTCCTTTGGACTAAATATTTGGTGAATCCTGCGACATCCACGAGGAGAATCGTTTATTATAAATATTTTTTGTAAAAATAGTCTCCGTAGCCACACTGGGTCAATTTGACCCCGACTTGCGCGAGCCTTCGATTCCGCGTTTTTTTGTGTTTCTTAGTCAAGTGGCATGATCAAAGAGTTTGAATTGATAATCCAAATTGTACAAAGATAAAGAGTCTCTTGGATTTCTTCAAGAATTTATCTTATTTATTTGGCTCGGCGTTCCAATCGCCGGGATCGCAGTTTCGTTCCTTTCATTCTTCGCGTACCGGGCGGAAAAGATGCCACAAAAAAAAAGCACGTAAAATGAGATTAAAAAAAAAAATGGAAACCGACTCGAAACTCAGACAAAGGTTCTCGCGCGTCTCGGTTTCTCGTTTCATCCCCAATCAAGTCTTCAACGTTCGGCTTATACGTATCTCTAGAAAGTGTACATTGGGCACACAGAAAATATATCACTCCGAAAGGGCCACAGATATCCCTCCAGGCATCGGAGCGATGTACGTGGCGTGAATCAGGCCACACGAAAAACGAAAATTACAGCTTCGTAACGAGGGCTAACCTTTTCTCCTCGCCTGTACAAAAACCAGCTCTTTTTCGGTCTCTCTCACGAGTGAGATGATTGTTACAAACACCCGAGCACTTTACACCTTTTTTAGAGGGTGCGGAGAACAGAGGAAAACTCTGGGCAAAGCTGCGGGACATATTCGAAGGAAAAGTGAGTTAGTTGCACGTTTTTCCGCGCGACGATAAACTTTTTCATTCAAGTTTTAAAAACAAACTTACCTTTTGGTCCTTTTGCCAAATGCACTGACCCTGCTTGGCAGTCACCCGACACACGAGCTTCGCATCCTGGCCCGGATTGATCTCCGTGTATTGTGGCGTTTCCTCAAAGTTCTGAATTCCCTGGCAAACTGAAAATACATTTGCAACATTGAAACTTTTATAGAAAATCATTTTTACCCTCAGCACGAGAGTTTTCATTTGCAATTACATCGCCAGTGCAATTAGCAAGATCGTCGACGCGTAAAGCATCTCGTAAAAAATGTAGAAACGTCGAAACGTCGAATTAAGCCTCGAATTATGCAAAAAAAATTGCAACTTTTAATACACGCTCTTATGAGAAACTACTGAAAAAACAAAGTACTCGAAATCCAAGATTTTCCGAGGTAATCTGTATTTTTTATATAATAAACAAAATTTCGAAAAAATTTGACGACCGATTTTTTTAAAAAACTAAATAAAGCTTCTTCGATGATACGTAAAAGTGTATGCAAAGTTTTGCGAGGCTTCGCCATTTAGAAATCGAAATATTTCATGTTGAAAATTGCAACTTTTAGCACTCGAAAAAGTATTGTAAATTGCAAGCGTTGATGCTGATCGGAGCAATTAAAACAGAACCTCCGCGCGTTCATTCGATAATAAGAAGATGAATTTCCGGAAGAAGCAATGAGCCATGAACTGGACGCGATTGATCGCGGAGGATTCTAACGTTTATATCTTTAGATATGCCTCGAGTGTACTCGATGCTTCTTGGGATTAATTATGACGTCGGAACCCGAGTCCATCGCTCTTGGGGCTCGCTTCGTTAATCCACTGTACAGCTTGATCCTCACTTTGTACGAAATATAATAAATGGATCTATACAGTTTGGAATAATCCCACGACCTATAAAAACTGATACGTCAAATGCAATATCGTTTCTTTCCAGCCAACTGCAGTATTCCAGCAGTAAGCACATTTTAATATCCAGACGTCCTACGAATATTTCGTGATTGATTTTTTAATCGGGCATTTATAAAATTGTCATAATTAACCCCCAAACTATTTTTAAAATCGTTTTACTCCATTTTCGACCAATGTTTCGACTGCAATTTAAATTTCCCAAGGCTCAAGAGATCGTGCATAATAAAACGAAGAGAATGAGCCCAAGTTGAACTCTTTTCGTTAAATTTTACCGGAGATATGATTTTTTTCAAATTTCATCGGAATCGATCACAAAAAAAAAACATTGATCTGGAAGAAAAAAGCGAGAAACGTAATAGAAAAGAAAAATGAAAATAAAAATAAATAAAAACAAATAAAGAAATCGGTGGAATGAAATAATAAGATATCGAAGAATCTTGGACGAAAAGAAAAAATGCTGCAAATTGAAATTTGCAATTGGCTTCCTCATAGAGGAAGCTTTGAGCATCGTGTATCTTGAGCAACTTGAGGAAGTCATTTGCAAATTTCAATTTGCAGCATTCTTCTACGTTCTTGTATTTGCATTTAAATTCAATAATTCCGACAAGTTTGCTCGAAAGTACAGAGGGAGTACTGACATATACATAATATCTTACAAGATTTCGATATTTTTCGAAAAACTAAGATTTTCGAAAAATTCGTAAACCCATGAAATTTAAACCGCCCAACGGATTATTCCCAAATTCAATACCAACCTTCCTATTAAGATACTCTATTTATAAAAAAAAAAATTGATAATAAATCTCGAAATTTGCGAAAGTTGGAGTGCCGACACCATTTTTTCGAAAATTTCAAAATGCCGTAGAGTTCGTATTTTTTTAGCTGTTTTGACAAAATTGTCCGTGAACAAAGAGCTGGTCTAGACTAACATCTGTGCAAAACGGGAGCCATGTAGCTCAAACCGTTCTCGAGTTATAAGCATTTGAATTTTACAGTGCCAGAACATACACACACACACACACACATCCGGATATTTTTTTGTAGATATGATTTTTCGACGTTTTGGGACATTTTAAGCACATTGACATTGAAAACTGAAAAAAAAAAAAATTACCGTCACAAAGCTTCCTCTATGAGGAAGCAAAAAAAAACATTACCGGGTTAAAAAATCGATAAGGACTGAATTTAACGAGCTCGTTCGTTATGATCGGGTTCATGGTAAAAAAAAAATGGCTTAGAACTGTCTGCAAAATTGTAGAAAAAAAAGAACGAAAAAAAAAAACAAATCCACGAAATTTGTAATCATGTTAATGAGTTCGTTTTTTTATTTCCGATATTTTCGTACACTCTGACGTAATAGCGAAAGCGACAGAGAACGAAGCTCATCGTGCGGCTAATGATTGCTATCGCGATAACAAATCAAGCAACGTATTCAATTAACTGTGGCCAAGCTAGCATCGAACTTTATCCACATATGTGCTCGTGTCCACGTAAACGAACAACAGGATATGGGGCACAGATTATATCTCCTTCAGGGATTGATTGCGAGTAGAGAATGTGGAACAATGAATGAATTCGAAACTACGCAGTCGTAGTATAATAATTTCAATATAGCAGCCTCGTTGATCGATCGATAAATAATTCCAACTCGAGATTCGTTAATCAAGTAAATTTGGAGGGAATTTTTGTTCCGACGAAACAAGCCACAGAAATGTTGTTTGTTCAATTAAATTGATTGTAAAGTTTATAATCGGAATTTGAAAGATTAATCAATCTGCAGCATTGATCCATTTTGCTTTTTCGTTTTTTTTTTTCTTCGTAGAGGCGAACTAAACAGCGAATCCAGTGCTGAGAGGGAATTTGATTTTCCGTTACACCGCGCGCTCTTCCTAATGGTCTTGCAGCTGCTCCGAACGAGAATGTTCAGGCCGCAGTGGCTACGGTGCCAAGAAAATCGTGTGTGCGTGTACGTCATCGCATTAAGGGTTCACTTCGAGGCAATTATTGGTCGCGACTCAGTAAACGAAGAACCTTTGACGTTTCCATCGTTTTCCAATCGTTCTCAGCGACAATTTGAATGCGGAATTGAAAAACTCGTCGACGCGACGATTTTAAGTTTTCATTGTGCATCGAATTTCGGAAAAATCGATTCCGAGGCAATTTTGATCGTAAATCTTGACGACGTTGAAGTTTGCATCGTTGGAATGCAACGAAATTCGTTTTTTTTCGATCAGGGCAATGGAAGGAATTTTTTTTTTTTTTTATCCAAATTGAAAATCGATGCGAAAATTTTTATAGTTTTTTTAATTGAACAAATAATTAACGGAAAAACGTTTTTTTCGGTGGGACGTTGCAAACTTTAGTGTCATGAAGCTTCGGTGTTGCGTCCCCAAGGCAGTTAATCCTCGAACGCCCTGTACAAGCACGCTGCAACGTATGTGATGAGGAATGTCACGAATTCGCGAAACGCGAGTGAATTAACGTTCAACATCGTAGTGTGTTTCGTTAGCTCGCAGCGTACCTCAGCCTGAGGTCGTGGGTCATGCATTTCACAAACGTTGCTCACCAATGTTCATCCACTGAAGATTTGGTATGCTCTACAATGCAGTTATGGGAATTTCGAAATAGCGTGAAAAAAAGAAATTTTGACTTATTTTATGGGAATTCTTGGGAAATAGAGAAAATCGGTGGTGATTCCATTCAAAATCGAGCTCAACTATTTTTAGGGACCTACAGCAACGTTTTATGGGGAAATTTTATCAAAAATTAAAATTTTAATTTATTTTATGGGAATTGTTCGGAAACAGAGAAAATCGGTGATGATTCCATTAAAAATCGAGGTTAACAATTTTTGGGCACCTACAGCAACGTTCTATGGGGAAACTTTACCAAACATTGAAATTTTGACTTACTTTATGGGAATTCTTCGGAAAGAGAGAAAATCAGTGCCTACAGAAACGTTCTATGGTGAGTTTTTAACGGGTCAGAGAGACCCAGAGATCGCGATGGAGCGTCAAATGCTTGATCAATAAATGCAATTATTCTCAAATTCCATGACAAAATAGCGACAATCTCTGCGTAATATTGTACGTTTCGAGTGACCTCTCGTGTCACAGATATTTGTAACACGTATCCACTGACGAGATTTCAACCGCGCACGTCGGGTCGCGAACGACCACATTAAAAATTCAAGTTTTCAACGTATGAAGAGCGAATGGGTTTCCGCAGGTTCGTTCTCCATAATGAATACGTTCGTTACCTTATTCATCGTGTCCATACCAAGTCCATTGCGCATGCGAAAAGCTTTTTCGTCATCGTTCAAAAGAATAAGAAAATCCTTCAATTTCAAAAGTTTTTTGACGCGAGAAAAGGCGAAAAAAAAAAAAAACATCGAAAGTGCATCCGGAAAACTGAAGCTGATTTTTCTTTAATTTTGCAACACGATTCTGCTGCGTTGGAAAATATTGTCCAAAAGAATAATTAACTCCATTCGGAACAGTGAGAAAATAAATTTGTATACATATAAAAAAAACATAAGCACATATATCCGTCCACATGGTCCATACGGACAAACCCCATGCCATGGCGAGCAAAAAAGTTTCGTACAACCGAGTTACAAATTGGGAACATGGTTGGCTTGACGAATTTGCATGGATTAATGGTGTGAGATTCGTGAGGCTGGAGTAAAAAATTTGCTCAACCAAATGAAAGCGTGTGCCAGAGGAAAAGAGAGAAAAAGCACTTTTGAATTACAAATTTTGCAAACTGTGCCAGTGACGTGTACGTCCAGTCACTTGCTCTGTGATATTTTACCATGATTTGTGTCTTTCACACTGTATCACGAGGATACAAATTTGAATAAAAGAATTTACGTTTTTACATCGTAATAAAAAAAAATTAAAAAAAAAACTAAAAATCAAAATTTTCTTAATTTTCTCAAATTTTTTGACTTTCCAATTCGAGTTTTTACTCGACGGGGAAAAGGGAAACTCTAAGATAAATTTTGAAAAACTTGCATTCAATTTTCATTTTTTTTTTTGACGATGGTGAATTTTTTTCAAAAATCTTTTAATTTTTTTTGTTTTATTTTAGAAAATATTTTGTGCTCGAAAACTTCGGTGAGCGTGAATTTTTAACAGGAGCTCTTGATTCTGCGGTGGATGGTAAAATTGAAAATTGAGTTTGAAAATGGCAAGGAATTAAAATCGCGAGCATAATGTGTGTATAAGGAAATTGTTATTTTCTTTGTTTACGGGCTTGTGATCGAATCGAACTGGCGGCGTAATAATTGCTCGGGAGCAACAACGTTTATTCGCGCAACTTGAATAAAGCGAGCACAACAATCGGTGCAAGTGAATGGATTCGTGTTTACATCAACGTTCGCACAGAGTGCATGGAAATACGAACACCCTTTCATGCGATGAACGAAGTTGCAAGGGGCTTCACTTTTCCCAGGAGAGTCAATGCCCACGTCCCATAAAATTTCCCTAGCTGCGGAGATTTAATTAAAACTCGTATCAGTATTCTATACAACGATCTCCAAAATATGCAACTCAACAACGACGATATCAACGATTGAGAATTTTTTATCGTGAAAATTAAAAAATCGCTATTCATTGATTTTCAATGTGAATTTTTGAATAATTTCAAAGTTTGCAACGTTGAGAGTCAACGAAAATAGTACATTACGATACGAGTGACCNACGGAAAAGCGTGCGTAAAGTGCGGGTTTAGGTCACACTGTGCTATAAATATTTTTTCTCCTGTTTTTTTATTAAATTTCACGAGAATTTTTCGAGGGGATTTAGTTTTTGGGTCCCAAGGAAGCATTTTTTTTTAATGTCCAGAGAAAATATTGAATTATAATTGTGAGCTTTACGCAAAATTTCGTTGCGTTCCAAAGATGCAAACTGCAACATCGTAAAATGCACAGACAAGAAAATTTTGTTCGAAAATATTTCGTTCGATACGTTCAAAAAAACGTTTTTTTTTTAATAATCCCAAAAATTGTGTCATCGCAGCAAGAAATATTCTATAAAGTCTCTCCGGAAGCAAATTTTCGTCGTTCCAATCGTAAATTTCGCTGACAATTCCGTCAGAAACCAAAAATACTGCCAAAATAACGGAAATTTTGAAATTATCAAAAAACATTTAGTTTACCGTGTTCAACAAAATAATGGACGATTTTTAACAAAATTTCATTTCCACTGTGTGCCTAAAAATAAATAAAAAAAATTCTATTACCCTGTCTCGCAATCGTTGCTCAATTCCAAGGTGGATGACCGACGCGGCTAACACCCGCATCCAAGTTCATGAATCGGAGGATCTAATTAATAAAGCAGGAATGCCAAAAAAAATCTCCATGTGCACGTGAATGTCTAATTGGCTGAAGTTGGTTTCCCTGTTGCTAGCTGCAGCGAGTTATGATTATGAGGGTAGCCGAGAGTTTGGGTTTATCGGGAAAAGCAAGTATGCAGAGCCGAATATTTTTCGAGTAACAAATTTTCGTGTTTTTTGTAACTTTTACCGCGTGCCATTTGCAAGCGTAATGTATGGGGTTGAGGGTCATGAGGGAGGGTGAAAAAATCGATGCAAAGGCATCGAAATGGTCGAGAGTAAATGTTGCAGTGTGGGAAGCATTTCCAGCGGGATCAAACAAACTGGGAGAAAAAAAAAAAAAAAAAAANGGAAAAAAAAAAAAAAAAAAAAAAGAACGAAGGAAAAACGCGAGTCGCCCAGATTTTCCATTTTTGTTTATTTTTATTTGATTTTTTTCATCATCTCGTAGTAAACGAGGAGGAGTGAGGCACTAGCTAGAGAGCGAGTAAGGCAGCGCGGGAGTAAGAGCGCGGCGGCTTCCCGTAAAAAGTTAGATCCCCTCGTTAGCGAGGATTGCAGGTCCTTTGTAACCGGGAGCAGCGACATCAACGTTGCCTGACAGCGGGCGCTGCTTCCAGACACACGCACACACATTTCGCGCAATGCATTGAAAGATTATGGCGATTCAGCGTGGGCTCGCACACCGAGGTCCGGAGCAGTAACAAAAAAAAAAACGAAAAATAAAAAAAAATAGAAAGAATACTTCGGAGTGGATTAGAAAAAGAAAGCGAAAGAGCACGACGAGTCAGAAGAGAGATTTTTCGCGGAAAAATATAATAAATCTGACTTTTTCCCTTATGCACCCTCGTCATCCACGTTGCATATCCGTTGGCAACGATTTCTATGGAAAAGGACCCCAGATGTTGCGTAAGAACGTCAGAAACACACAAATAATTAAAAAAGAAATAAAAAAAAAAAGGTTCGTGCAAACACCACCAGAGGGCGATAATACACTTTAGTTCCAAGTGGAAATGGAGTCTTCGTCGAGCAGCTTCACGAAAGCCCAACTAAATAGGTTTGTATCTTCCCGTGGGCAGGCGAAGTGGAAGAGAGCGAGAGAGAGAGGAAAATAGAGAGGAAGAGATTAGATTACAAGAGCGTGCGAAACAATCTACACTTATGGATACAAAAAGGAAGAGAGAACGAAAAAGAGGTGGCGGCGCGAGGGAGGGATGAAAAGGAATCTTTGAAGAGCGGCGACCAAGAAAAGTTGAAATTACGAGATTGTGTGTTTGTATTATTATTGTTTTCGTACCGAAATAAATTTTCAATGATGCTTCGTATTTCGACTCCAGGAGTAGTTCATTTTTTTTTTTTTTTTTTGAAAAATATCGCAAATTCACCGTGACCTTTTTCTGGGCACTCTCGTAAACTAGTTTTTCCTCGGCCTATTTGCTTTTATTATGGAGCACACTACCGGAAGCTGTATAAAAAACTCTTGACGGCTTATGGAGCTTTAAACAGCGAAGCTATCCGGCGGATTAGTGACAGACGCGAGAGACGCACCGAGAGAGAGAGGGAGAGAGAGAGAGAGGAATAATATAAAACTAGATAATTTAATGCCTTGCCATATTCCGCGTTTTCACAAACAACCGGATAATTAAATTCTCCGTCCATCAGGCTTTTTTGACGTCACGTTTATTCTGCTTTGTAAATCTGTCGCTCCTTTCTATCTTTGTAATTCAAATTCGTTTTGTGTATTTATTATTCTACAAATTTTCCTGTCTTTTCACGGTTCGATCGTCATAGCCGAAAAACCCGCTTCCGGCATCTCAGTCTCGTTCTTTCGTGCGTTAAAAAAACATTTGGAAATCTCGCGATCTAAATAAAAAATAAAACGGAGCAAAAGTTGCTGTTTCATGGAAAATGAAGAATCTCATTTCTCTCTGTCTCGCATAGTTCATTTATTTATTTATTTATTTATTCATGCATTTATTTATTTATTTATTTCTTTGTTCATCGAGAACGAAAAAATGAAAATAAATGAAACGAGAAATTCGCAAGCCCAGGGGTCGATTTTCTTGGCCGAATGCTTATACGTTCGGTGCGGGCGTGTATCGAGAATCTCGGTCATAATTAATATTGAGTGTCAAAGTCGTCCCTAAAAGGAAACCGCGCGCCGGTACAAGCTGCTGGTGCTCTTCTTCCCATGGGATCGCCTGGCACGGCTTCTAGCTAACTCCCTTACTCTAACGAGGGTATATAGGCCTTGCGAGACGTACTTAGCTCGTAACTTGCAATGCAATATACATAGATTTCGTACACATATGCACGCTTGTGTATTTGTCGTATCTGCTGTGATATTTCCACGAATAATTTCGACAGGGCTGCGTGCGGGGAATTCAGAAATAAACTCGTGTCTCGTATGACAGAAAAAAAAAAAACACAGCGCACCAAATTCCCAAGTGCACGGAAAATCTTGGTTGCTTTAGAAATATAAAATTGCTGCAAATTCGAAAANAAATACAAAATTGCTGCAAATTCGAAAAACTTGGAAATAAATTGGATAAATAAAAAAAATCGTTTAATTTTAACCGTTCGACCGATGTTCTCCAAATTTCATACCAACCTTCCTATGAAGATACTCTATTTGTAAAAAATAAATTAGCAATTAATCTCAAAATTTACGAAAGTTAGAGCGACGTCGGACTTTTTTGAAAATTTCAAAATATCGCAAAATTCGACAAGTTTTCTAAAAATTACAGAGGAAATACAGACTCATACGCAATATCTTACAAAATTTGCCAAAATCAAAGCGGTTAGATGATTTTTCAAAAAACTCAGATTTTCGTAAAATTCGAAAAAATCATAAAATTTGAACCGTTCAACTGATATTTTCCAAACTCAATACCAACCTTCCTATTATGTTACTCTATTGATAAAAAAAAAAAAAAACATTAGTAAGAAATCTGAAAATTTGCGCAAGTCAGAGCGTCGACAAATTTTTTTTGAAAATTTCGAAATTCCGTAGAATTCGGATTTTTCTAGCAATTCCAACAAAATTCTCAGAGAATGAAGAGCTCGTATAGATTAACGTCTGTGCAAAACGGGAGCCCTGTAGCTCGAACCGTTTTCGGAAATTTTAATCACATTGACATTGAAAAGAGTAGAAAAAAAATTCCACCGTCACATAGCTTCCTCCACGAGGAAGCAAAACTCGATAACAACAATAAAAAGTATATAAATGAACAATAAAAAGAAAATCGATAAGGAATAGTGGCAGGAATTCTCGATCCATGATGGAAAAATAAATAAATGCTGCATCGCGGTCTCTCCCAGGCCACACCGAAGCCTGCTATGCTCGATACTTAAGTCTGACCACATACTGACTTGTTCCACTTGCACCAACTCGTACTACTTCTGCACTGGGCTGCCAGTGGTAAATCCTCGGTCGCGTCGNACGGGAGCCCTGTAGCTCGAACCGTTTTCGGAAATTTTAATCACATTGACATTGAAAAGAGTAGAAAAAAAATTCCACCGTCACATAGCTTCCTCCACGAGGAAGCAAAACTCGATAACAACAATAAAAAGTATATAAATGAACAATAAAAAGAAAATCGATAAGGAATAGTGGCAGGAATTCTCGATCCATGATGGAAAAATAAATAAATGCTGCATCGCGGTCTCTCCCAGGCCACACCGAAGCCTGCTATGCTCGATACTTAAGTCTGACCACATACTGACTTGTTCCACTTGCACCAACTCGTACTACTTCTGCACTGGGCTGCCAGTGGTAAATCCTCGGTCGCGTCGTCGCGCTCGGTCCAACTCTGATTAGTTTTCCGCACTCTCGGTCAAAGCACGCTTTTCATTGTACGATTGTTTCGAAGCTACAATATATTTCGCGTGTACGTCGGAGCGCAGTCTCTCTATATATAGCTTCGCAGTGCATTAGAACGTAATATCTCTCTACAGGGTTACGATCCAAATGCTCTAGCCTCGTAACACGTTTTCAAGCAAGTTTCTCCTTGCCCACGAAGAAATACAATCACAAGGAAAACGAAGAAGATGAAATTTCTCGATGTGCTGTGTATAGAGACGAGAGTTGCTTGCTCGCGAGGTTGATGGGAACGAGATATCGTTGCAAAATGCTGCTTACGAAACACAATCGCATGCCGACGTTTCGCACAATATATGCAACCCATGAAACCAAAACATATTCGCCAAGATTTTTTATGTAACTCTAAATTTAAT
This sequence comes from Hyposoter didymator, assembly GCA_037952995.1. NCBI lineage: Eukaryota > Metazoa > Arthropoda > Insecta > Hymenoptera > Ichneumonidae > Hyposoter > Hyposoter didymator. Next base: position 227,665 of record JBAJMU010000009.1, read on the forward strand.
ATTTCAACGAGTGACACAAAGCATTCGACGATTTTTCTTCTTTTTCTTTCTATATGTTTTCTTATATACGTCCTCGTCGAGAATAAAAGTTGTTGACGCGCGAGAGAATCGCGGAAATGTATACGTTCGCGTTGACGCTCGCGAGCCTCTCGCCCAGAGAGAAGCCTCAACGTCATACAGCAAACCTCCGGCATCCGGATATTTATTCTAACCGCGTACCGCTCTGCTGTCTGCTGCCTTCTGGGACTGTGCAGGCAAGCCCGACGAAAGGAAAAGCGAACCGGGACCCGGAGGATTTCCTCATCCGGATGTCGCACCGCCACATGCCATATTACACACACACACACACACACACACACGCAGACACATTTTGCGTTTGCCTTCTGTGTGGCTGTCTGCGTATGCGAGGCTGCGACCGGTACAAAAAAAATGACATTAACGCACCGCGGAGTCCCTGCCGACGTCGCCGTCGACCAACGTGCGTAGCATTTTCCATTTTTATGTTTTTTTGTTTTTTTTTTTTTCGCAATTTCGCTACAGAAACTTTGTCCAGCATTATCTCGCCGTGGCGCATGCCCCTCGCGTTCTTTTTGACATATCTAATAAATGCACATGCCAAGGATACGGGAAGAGAGAGAGAAGGATGAAAAAGATAAAAATTAAAAAGAGGAGCAGGAGCAGGAGAAACGCGAAGGATATCAACGTCGCGAATAAAATGCGTGTCCTTGCTCTCCTGGGACATGCTATTATCTAACTTTCTCCTCCTTCGAGGACACAGGATTGTGAAAATGCCTGGGAATGTATGTTGAGTTCACAGGGCGCGGGGTTAGCTTTCCTCCGACTCGCATGCATACGCGAGACACACGCTCCGCCACTCTTGCAGGTTGATGGACCAAAAAAAAAATGAAATAAGCTTTTCCTCGATTTATGCATTTTTGTCGGTGTGTGCGTTTCGGCATAAAGAAATTGCGCGTGTATCTGCATCACGTTCGTAGTATACAGACGTGTGTCAAGTCGAGCTGAAAATTCTTGGAAATATGCGAGCCAAACCATGAAACCTTGGGCGTGAAACATTTTCCGGACGCACTGATGACGAAATTTTGTTGAAAAAGATCGATATTTTGTTGTTCCGATACGTCTCTTCGGAAGCAAATTTTCGTCGTTCCACTCGGAAATTTCACTGACAATTCCGATAAAAACCAAAATTACTGCCAAAACGAGGAAAATTTTGGAATTATAAAAAAATATTTAGTTTACCGCGTTCAACAAAATATCGACGATTTTTAATAGAATTTCATTTCCAGCGTACGCGAATCGTCCTGCGATATATACATTTTTAAAAATTATGCAACACAACCCTCTGAGCCTCTGGCATTCGGTGCGTCCGTGCGCAAATGTTCGGTATCGATTGATCTGCTTCGAAAAGAACTTTCGCATATGATCGCGTTTGCTCAATTCGAATAATTATCCAAATCAATGGATGCGCCAAGTTTCGACTCAACTCGCGCGCGAGAGCAAAAACGCGTTTCCGCGCTCGTGTTTTCCGAGAGCGGAGAAAAAGTTGCGCAGCTCCATTTATTTTTTATAAGCCACAGCGTTGGTTAGAGTTTTTCTTGGACATCGCGACGTCGTATACGTGCAAAACAAATGGATTACGAGAACATTTGTAAAAACACGTGGCGGTTCTCCGGTGGAGAACAAGCGACGCATGGACCTCGCGGGCTTTACATATGTAGCGGCTCGATGTTATTATTCGCATATGTGTTTGTGTGTACACGGTTAGCTCCGCGAGGATCGAGGAACACACTCCACACATAGACAATTCTCGCAAACTCGCTGCAGTCGGCTTTTGCCCCCGTTTTTCTACTTTATTTGCTTTTGTGAGTCTCGCGGGGAGGCGCGCACGACTACGACGACGACATTTTTCACAGTGCCGTGTGCTTTCAACTGTTATTTCAACGAAAATTCGCCACCGGCTTGGCGTATTGTTCCGCGACGCTCGTACGGCCTGCAGTAGGCGATGGAACGGTGCCTACCAACGTGTACAGGGTGTTTTTAAATTCGATCCTAAAATTAAGGAATTTTCAATATGGAAGAGAGTCTGGGATCAAAACTCCGGCGCCGGCGTCGCTGATTAGCGAAACTGAAAATTATTTTTCTACTTGCAAAGGCTGATGAAAATATGGGAACCAACGGAAAATTCATTTTTTTTTAAATCATTATTTTCATAATTAATTCACTTTTTAAAATTTTTTGTTAGAAAATTTGGTTTTCGAATGGCAAAAAAGGCTGTTGCACTATTTTTAAGAAATTCTTAATAAAAATAAAACGCTCTGCTTTAAAAAATGAGTATTCGTTGAATTCGAACGCGATGCGAACTTCTCGATGGTAGTTTCAGGGACACGGTGTGTATGGAGCACGTCTGCAGAGAGACAAAGTATGGACACAAGACGGCAGATATATTCCATCTTTTTCTCTCACTTTTGCCTCTTGCACGGCACACACAACACGATTCCCCAAACCCCTCTCGACCTTCCTCGGTGAGCAAACACCCGACTTTTCCTACCGACGGTTTCCCTCCTCCTCCAGCCTCTCGCTCTCCTCCCCTTTCCTGCAACTATTTTTCTTATACACGTTGGTCGGAATATCGCTGCAATTTTTATCGCCCTCCCACACAAAGACACACACACACACACACACACAGTGTGCGAGAGACTCGAAGCTGCAGAGAAAAAGCCGACTAAGCGATCGTTACGCGAGACACTCTGCTGCGCGGAGTCTGACTGTGTCATTCCCATACTTCAAAATTATATCATGTTCATGGCGTATCTCCTTTCACTGTATGCAGAGAGACGCTCCGGAAGCAAACACGCTTTGAGCGAGGACATTAAACGGCAATTTAAAGCAGAAGTGTATTTTTAAATATTTGCTCAACAATTGAATGACGACGAGAACGAAAGTGGAGAAGAGCTGCTTGAGAATCGTCAGAAAGATAGCGAGTCAGAAGCAGCCCGTGGCGAGGCATTGCGACTACGACCACACTGTTCGGAATCGTCGCGAGAGCAGAGCATCCGCGCGCGTGGCGGATGAATAACTCTCGCGATCCTTGAAACCGATAGACACGAGGACGAAATATCCACCATGGATTGTCATGGGATGTACCATACGCGTTACGATCCATATACAGCACGACTATCCGGCCTTCGAGACATATATTTCCCTCTAACTCACCACCGCGCGTATGCATATATGCGCATAACTTCGGAGTGACTAGCATCGAGCTTTGAATTACGTGACTCGTCATACACAACGGAGCTTAATGTCAGGTCTTGTTAATTACATTCTGTGATGGCCTCGCTGGGATGAAGAGCTTCGGGCTAGGAGCCTGAAAATTATGTCGAAAGTGTATAGATGGAACCGCGCGCGCGGAAAATAATAAGAGAAAATCAATTAATCGTGGAAAAGAGGTTCTTGTTGCGGCGGCAGCCTCCTCGACCTCGAGCAGACTCTTTCAGATCATTGCGGACATTCCAAAATTATGTGGCAAATGGAATTCATCTTTTTTAAATTCAGCGAAAAATTGATTTTTTATTTATTATTTTAATAATTGATCAATTTTTTTCAACTTTTTTTTTTTATTTATTCGGTTTTCGAATGGCAAAGAAGGCTGTTGCACTATTTTTGATAAATACTGGATGAAAATGTTGCACTCTGCTTCAACGAATCATCAGTTTTCGTTGCATTTCAACGATGCGCACTGCAACATCGTTTCCGTACGATACAGAAAGGTTGCATCGTTGAAATTCAACGAAAAGTATAATTTTCATGAATTATTTTGATAATTGATCAACTTTTTCGAATTTTTAAAAAATAAGTTCGGTTTTGATCGGACGATGGGAACTTCAACACCGCGTCGGTCTTCGGGTTGCCTCATTTTGCCTCTTTCTCGAAGGAGTGCGTTTTCTGGAAAAGTAGTGTGTTTTAATTTGCGCCCAAGTCCGGGCAGATGTCTCGACCTACAATTAAGCAGGTAAGCCGCAACCCAACCACGAAATTCTCTCCCTCTCTCCTTGTCCCTATTCCTCGCTAGAGTCAAGCTATGGTCATGCAAATTGCCGAAAGCCTCAACTGCCCAGAAATCCCATACCACGTTGTGTATAGATCTACAGACTCGCCATTATTGTCATCCATACGGTGCAATGTATACCTCATGCCAACCACAACGTACAGGATGTGTATATACACGATTTGTATTTGTCTCTGTCCTTGGCCTATACCAGGAAGGATGTCGCCTGCTCCTTTTTTCTCTCAACACTCATCACTCATTGTTACTCGATATTCAACGTTTATTGGAGATCCAAAAAAATAAAGACTTGCAGGATATTCAATAAACAAAACAATACACTGACGAGAATTTTTTTTTATGTCGAAAAGATCGATATTTCGTTTTCTACGTTCGATTAAACGCTTTTTTTTTTTTTTTTAAATTCCAAAATTGTGTCATCGCAGGAAGAAATATTCTAGAAAGTCTCTTTGGGGAGCAAATTTTTGTTATTCCGATCCTAAATTTAACTGACAGTTGCCTATAATTAAAAAATACTATCAAACCTCGAAAAATAATGAAAAAATCATCAAAAACATTTGGTTTACCGAATTGACCAAAATATCGACGTTTATCCACAAATTTTCATCGTAAAAATCCCAAAAACCAAATTTCCCTGCACCATGCACGAGCAAATTTTTGTCATTCCAATCCTAAATTTAGCTGACATTTCCCTATAAATAAAAAATATTACCAAACCTACAAAAATAATGAAAAAATCATTGAAAACATTTAGTTTACCGAATTGACCGAAATATCGACGTTTTTCCACAAAATTTTCATCATGAAAATCCCAAAAACCAAATTTCCTGTGCTCCAGGACGTTTGCGATATAAAACAATAACACGTGGCAGACGTGGAGGAACTGTTGCTCGAAACCCGGTCGCATTCGCGGTTTCCTGTAATACGTTTTCTCCCCTTTCTCCTCATTCCACTCGTTAATTTCGATATCTTTCGGGCATCATTCAAATTATCTCAAAACTCTCCACGCGCGATATATGCAGGTCGAAAACTTTGCTCGAGTGGTTGCTTAGAGCTCTGCTGGGCGCGGGCTAGGGTCCTGGTGTCTGTGTGTGCTGTAGAGTTCCCACAGGAAGATAATAATCGGCGGTTATGTGCTTCTCCACTTCAACTCGCTCTGCTGTTTCCTTCGAGTAATATCCATCGCCATACAACACACGCAGCACACATGTGTGTGTGTAAATGGAAGAGGACGAGCCCTCGCCCGTCGTCGTTTAACGGGGAAAGGACAGACGGTACTTTCTCGGCTGTAGCCCGAAGCGAGGAGAGCAAACTGTTGGCTCTGTGCTCTCTCGCGGGGGAGGCAAGGATAGGAAAGCAAGAGGGACTCGCTGGGTTTTGGTCTGTTCAGGGTTCGTCGCTGCTGCGGCACAAGAGCAGGAAAGCCGCGAGCGCGTAAGAGTGCAAAGTAAACGATAAAATATTGCAACGCTATAGTATTTGTACGTCTGTGCGCGCGAGTATCTTTGGCAATGTGCGTCGCTACGAGAGCGTCGTATAATCTTGACAGGAAAATGAAGGGAGCATTGAGATCCGTGATGGGGTGGTCGCTGGTGGCTCATTAACCGCATCGTTTTGCGAAACGGAGACCAAGCCGCGCGTGTCTCTCGTGGTTCGCAATATTTGGATATACTTTTTTTTACTCAATTCTGCTTTATGGTGTTTCAATGGGAAATTATGGTTTTTGCGTCTACTATATCGTCTCGAGCGGCACTGCATCGAATTTTTTTTTTTTTTACTCGTCCTCAACTTTCGAGAATAACCTCCAACGATTTTAGTTTAAAAAAAGGTAATAGGGAAAACGTTTCAACTCGTAAAACTCAACTCTTCGTAAAACTTGGCTTTATGCTTGCCATTATCTCTTGGAAATCCGACGAGCCAGACACACTCCGACAACCTCGGCCCACACCGAACGAGTATAGTTTCCGATGGATCTGACGAAAAGGATCGAATTTATCGATACCATGATTTCCGGCCGTTTGTCTAGGGGGTTTTTTTTCTATTTAATTTATTTAATGTTGAAAATTGCAACTTTTAATACACGCTCTTATGAGAAACTATACTGAAAAAAAAAATACTCTAAATTCAAGATTTTCCGAGTCAATCTTCATTTTTTATATAATAAACGAAATTTCTAAAAAAATTTACGACCGATTTTTTTGAAAAACTGAATAAAGTTTATTCGATGTTACGTAAAAGTGTTCGCAAAGTTTTAAGAGGCTTCAACATTTAGAAATCGAAATATTAAATGTTGAAAATTGCAACTTTTAACACACGCTCTTATGAGAAACCACTGAAAATAGTGATTTTTATAAATAAATATCTCGACTTTTACATGGCGAAAGCTCTTAAAATTGCGCGAGCTATTCAGATATGACTATTCTCTTTGTGTGCTGCAAATTAGAAGGAATTCTATTGATAGAAAATTTGGCATACAACGTCATTAAGTGAGTATGTGCAGATAATCACAAAGGACCGAAAGTCAGGTGTAACTTATGTTGCTCGATGGTGTAAAAGCTCAAAGTTTGCAATAAATTAAACCGGAAGCGAGTAAATAAATATAATTTCGGAAAGTATGTCCAAGTGCATGGAGCGGACGAATTATTTCGCTCGTCGTACGAAAGCTTGTTGTATATATTTTCATAACTTTGTCCCCTTCCTCATCCCGCCCTTGCTTTTCCGTATTCTCGCGAGTCTGGCTCTTCCAGGGCGTCCCATCGTGCGCTCCACTGCCGTACACAATTACCGGTGAAAATTCTCCATTATAAACTGTATACAAACTGTTGTAATAAACTTATCAAAGTAGTCGTGATTTTCGTCGAGGAAGCAGAAGAGCGAGAGTGAATTTCGCCAACGCAGAACAACGCGATCACGAGTGTTGGTCCGAGAGTTCATACAGTCGAACCCAAAAGTTGCATTCCAAAGATATTTCGAAAGATTTTATTCGAAAAGGGACAATAATTTTTTGGTATCGAAAGTGTCTGCAGATTCGGAGCTCGAGGCTCCAGCATCTTTCGCTCTCTCGTGCGTTTAGCAATGCCTCGGACCACACGAGGAACGATGCATCGGGAGAGAAAAATCGTAAAATGCAAATATATTTAGCTCGACTCACTGATGACGAAATATTGTTGAAAAAGATCGATATTTTATTGCGATACTTTCGACTAAACGTTTTTTTCGAATATTCCCAAAAATTGTGTCATCGCAGCAAGAAATATTCAATAAAGTCTCTTCGGAAGCAAATTTTTGTCGTTCCAATCGTAAATTTCGCTGACAATTCCGTTAGAACCGAAAAATACTGGCGAAATAACGAAAAATTTGAAATTATTAAAAAATATTTAGTTTACCGCGTTCAACAAAATATCGACGATTTTTAACAAAATTTCATTTCCGATGCTTCCATTCCATTTTGCGCGATATTGTACCTTGACAAAGAAATGGGAGTGTATGCGAGGGCAGAGGAGGAAAAGCTTGCAGGTAGACGTCCACCAGAGGTCGGAGGTTGGGCGAGAGGATCGAGAGCCCAAATGAAATTATAAGGTCGAAGCAGCGCGTCGTCGGAGTGACGACGGCGGCGCCCTGGACCCAGGACTCTCTCATTCGCTCTCGACGCTTCGCGAGCTGGATACCGGAAATGGTATACGGAGGACGCGGAGAGTGCTGGATATTGCTTCGAATAAGTAAAGAGTCGCGTCTCGTGGACTGAAAATTAAATGTTGTCAAAAAACGTCGATATTTTCCTGAACACGATAAACTAAATGTTTTTCAAATTTTGACAGTATTTTTTGTTCATAACGGAACTGTCAGCAAAATTAACGATTGAAATGACAATAATTTGCTTGAATTGCAAAATTTTTAGATGTTTTTGAACAAAAAAGTTTAGATATTTCAATATTTTTTCTCCATACCTCGGTCGAAAGTACGTGATTCCCGCATCGATTTCGATGCAGAAAGTGCGACATTCGTGCATTGGTAAGAAAAAAACACGATCGCCCTCTGATCGGGAGCAAATAGTATTTTCGGCTGCCACGACTGCCGAAAGTGACTTTCTAACCGTGTTTTCTCTAATGTCAAAGTCTAATGTCAGAGCTGTTGTGTTTTTCCAAATTTGAATTTTTTCCATGATCCGTTTTTCTAAGGTTAGAGCTTTTCGGAAAATATCAGAGAATGAACTATTTTAAAATCAAAGTGCAAGAGGACAAATTTCGAAATTTTCGTCAACCGATCGATTTGTTGACGAATGTCCGTTTGATAAAAATGAAAACTGTGAATTTCGTGAAAATATCGTTAACAATTTTTTTCATTGCAGTGGTTGTGATAAATATGATGGAAACAAATTTCTGGAATAAAAATCTTCGTAAAAAATATGATTTTACATTACACTGATGGTCGCAACGTTGCGTTCCAACGAAAAATACTTTTTCTGTGAATTTTTTGTTCAAATTCAAAAACCATGACAATTTTTCTATCGATTCTGTGTTTGGATTCTAAAAAAAATTCTTTTATTGTATGGACGAAATATTGAATAAGAATCATGAGCTCTGTTCAAGAGAAAACATAATTTCGTTGCATTCCAACGATGGAAACTTCAATATTATAATTTTATTGAATTTTGTGATAATAGATCACAGAATCATGCACTTGTATGTGTGTGTTGTGGATTATCTGTTACGTAAAATTCAAAAAAATTCGTATTAGTTTGAATCAATTATTGTTTTTATTCTTCGATGATTGTGTATCTTTTCGTTGCTTTTCTTGTGTATTTGATGCCTGCCCCCGACCAGCTGGCACTCGCTTCGCTCGTGCCGCAAATGTCGGGGCAGGCATCAATACATGAATCTGTCATGATCGATAATCTGCCGTGAATCGATCGTACTTTCGACCGGCTATGGAGAAAAATAGTATACACCACACGGGCAGAAGTTTGGAAGCCCTGAACTGCGCAACATCATGCCCTCGGCTTCGCCTCGGGCATGAAGTTGCGCAGTGCAGGAATCCCAAACTTTCTGCCCTTGTAGTGTAATATACTATTGTTATTTTAACAATATTTTTTATTTCCAACGGAACTGCAACAGCAACATTTACGATTGGGATGAGAAATTATTAGTTTTTCGAAGAGACTTTCTAAAATTGACTGAAAATTAAATTTCCGGAAAAAACGTCGATATTTTGTTCAACGCGATAAACTAAATATTTTCAAATAATTTCAAAATTTTCGTAATTTGGACAATATTTTTTATTTCTAACGTAACTGTCAGCAAAATTAACGATTGGAATGACAAAAATTCGCTTTCCAGAATATTCTTGCTGCGATGACAGCATTTTTGTGATTATTATTTTTTTTAAACGTTTAGTCCAACGTATCCAACTAAATATCGATCTTTTGCAACAAAATGTGTTCTCTCCAATGTATATAAATTAGTGGCAGCGAGCCATAATGTATATTTGCATGTATTGGCGGGGGTAGAACCCGCGAGCAGATGCAAAGCGAGACGACGTTGGCAAGGGAGTGGGTTTCTGGAACATTTCTAGAGATGTATCGTTCCGAAGGGGGGAGAGAGGGAGAGAGAGAGAGATGGAGAGAGAATAAGACAGCAAAAGTGGGGAGAGGTGCCATGCAGCTTTCTGCAACGCTCGGAGGTGGCTTAATTGGCCGGTAATTGCCACTGTCTGCGCGCCACCCGGCGTGCCGCTCTTCCTTCCCCTCTCTCTCTCTCTCGCTCTTGGTCTCTCGCTGGCTATACACGACAATAGAACACGAAGAGATTGGAACTTTACCAGCAAATGGGAGCAACGCGTTTGGAATCGCACAGACACACAGAGACGCAGGTAAATGTGTGTAAAATGGATTTGCGCGTCTCTCGTCTAACTGGAGTCGATGGGTGGGCTTTATTAAGTTGCCTGTACGTCTCTCGGTTTAGTTCCACATGTGTACAAGCTTTTAATACGTAACTTATTCCGGTGATACGTTTAAAACTGTTCTGCATGCTTCGAGCATAGTATTGAGCAGGAGAAACGAAGATTCGATTGGAATTCAATCGACGATCAATTATTGGAGCAGCAGTAAGGAACGAGGTGCTGCGCGGCGTCGTCGCGCAGTTTCTAGAATTCACCATTTCCTTCCGGTCGATCGTTTAAGGACGTTGTGTGGCGTATTCAGTTTTTCTTACATATACGAAATGCTTTGCGAGCCCAAGGTGATTAAAAAATATTTTTACAAATTGACTGAAGAACAACATACTCCATATCCAAAATTTTCCGAGGAAATCTGTTTTTTTTTGTGTATAATAAACAAAATTTCGAAAAAAATTTACGATCGATTTTGTTGAAAAACTGAATAAAGATTCTTCGTTGAGTTTTAAGAGGCTTCACCATTGAGAAATCGGAATATTAAATGTTGAAAATTGCAACTTTTAACACACGCTCTTATGAAAAACTACGAAAAATAGTGATTTTTATAAACAAATGTCTCGACTAATGGTGAAACTTGTTAAAATTAGACGAGCTATTATGCAAATTCGCACGGATTCGATCGATAGAAAATTTTGCATTAAAAGTCCTTGGAAAAAAAAAAACTAAAAAGTATTTTGGCTCAGCAATGCTGGCAAATTATTCAGCCCCGCAGTTTCAACTAATTAAAAAAAATTAACCAACGCAGTACGAGATTTTTGAGACTTCAGAAGAAACAAAGATTAATATTCTCCCGCGTCCGCCGGTTTATAACAACAGTCGCGGGAATATTAAAAGTTAATACACAATTATTAAGCAGAGTTATCGCCGTTTCTAATCCAGAGCGCGCCGATTCGGTGTTACGCGCGTGTCGAACGTAATACAGCTCGCTGAGCTGGTAAAAATAATTAGATTGTACGCGCGGCCTGGCCCCACCCCCTGCTCAGTTGAACGGTATATAAGGGAATTGAGAGAGGAAAGAGGAAAAGTTGGAGGGGCGCGTTCCAGACCCGGTTTAAATTAATTTTATCGCTTTAATGAGCTCGCTTTTCCTGCAATCCCAAGCACAGCCCGAGCTTGCTACTCCCGTTACTACTACCACCGACCACCACCCCTCCCGCCTCCGCCGCCGCCGCCCCGACACAGACTTTCTNNGTAGTGTGATAGGCCTGTATGAAGTTGGCTCGTTTGCTGCCTTTCCCGGCTTGTGTAGAAATATACACGTTCCTAGTTTCCAAGCGTTAGGATAGTAATTATGCATTAGGCAGTAATTAAAGATCTCTTCGATTCGGGTGAAGCAACTCTCGTGCATGTTTTTCAGGTGTTTTGCGCCCAGTTCATCTGGTCCAGGGGCTTTATTGTTTTTAAATTTTCTCAGCGCCCATCTAATTTCTCGATTATTGGTTTCTCGGAGCGGTTTCGGTGGGACTCGTATTACAGTTGTTTTTAGTTTTTCGTTAACGTTGCTTTCGTGCACCATTGCTGCATCGATTAGCATTTCTGCTATTTCTTTTTGGGTTGTTGCTCCATCGAAGAATGGCACTCGGTTTTCCGGCCTTTTTAGCGATTTTTGTATTCTCCACATCGCTTTTCTGTTGTCGGACTCTTCTTCGATGACTTTCAGCCAGCGTTCTTGCTTGTATTCACGTATTTGATTGATCACGCGCGTCTTAAGCTCGTTTAGATGTTCGGTCCAGGCTGGGTCGTTGACTCGATTATTGCGGCGTATTGCGTATCTCACGCGGTTGCGCTCACGGATAGATTGTTGGATTTCGTCAGGGAGGAGTTCACTAGATTTTTTTTATTCTACGGGTCATTGTGCGTAAGGTGTGTTGTAAATGAGTTGTTAGGTGTTGTATCGCGTTTTCAACGTCTTCGTGGGTCCAGATATTCGGCTGTTGATCTATTTTGGTTTTAATGTTGTATTCGTGCCATTCTTCTTGAGTTTTCAGTCTCGTTCTTCCCTTTTTTGTTGTTGTTGGGTCAAGTTTGATTTTCACGAGAATTGGCACGTGATCACTCCCGATATCGGTTATGTTCTCGCATGAGGTTATATTATTTGCTATGTTCGTGAGGGCATAATCGAGAATTGTGTTACTCACGCTCGCGGTTGGCCTTGATCCTTTCGGATCCATTGCGATATCGATAAAGCCGGTGTTGATGTATTCATAAATCAGACGTCCACGTGGATCTGTGTTTACATGACCAAAAGCTGGGTGCTGGCCGTTCCAATCGCCGACTGAGATAGAATTTGGTATGTTTAGGAGATTTTCTATATCTTCGTTGACGTCGTTTTCACCGGGTGCGGCATACAGTCCATTTATTGTTATTTTTTGTCCGTTTTCTAGGTTTAGTAGAATAGAGCAGCACTCTAGGGTTTTAAAGGGTTTTAGACGGCACCAAAATAGGTCGTTTCGAATGTACATAAACGTTCCGCGAATTCCCCGGCCACGTGCTTCCCGATTTGTTTTATTGTCCGATATCTTTGTGTATCCCTCGATGTTATATTTATGAGTACCTGACGGTTTAACTTTGACTTCGTTTAGGATTACTACGTGGGGATTATGTTTTGCCACGATATTTCTCATTTCGTTTATACGTAGGTGTATACCCGATATATTACACTGAGCGATTACGATGAATTTTGTATCAAAACCCACAGACGGTTCAGCACTATACGCGCCGCCCCAATCAGTCCTCCGAGTGTGTGTTTAATTTCCGATTCTTGGTCCAATTTGTCGATGAGAGAGTATATTGTATTCATGTGACTGATGTCTATTTCACCGTCGTATGCGTTAACTATCGCTTCAGTGACCATTAGTTTCGTGGGGGTTTGGTAGTTAAATCTCGGGTTAGGTTTGCTAAGGTCTGGATTTTTGTTTTTGTTTTCATTATTTTCTGAGTAATTCGCGTTCTCGATTCTTATTGTTGTTGATGGTTTTTTTGCCTTTCGGTTTGTAATTTCTGCCAGAGTTTGAGTATTTTTTGCAGATTTTCCAGCAGGCTCGGCACAAGACTGAACTTGACGGGTTTGGGTTCTTAGTCGTGGGAAATTTACCTCATTTAGAGTCGGTGCAGGTTTGCTGGTCCCTTGAGGTTGTGATTTTGTTGTCGGTGTTTGTTTGATGCGTTTTTCCGTGGCTTTCTTCATCCGCTCTTCTCTGATCGGGCAGATTCTGTCTCTCCCGCCGTGTCCTTCGCAGTTGCATAATGTGCATAGTGTTTTATTATCAGTTATGGTTGCTGGTTGGATTTCGACGTGTTCGCAGTTTGCTGCGATGTGCCCGAATTCAAGACACTTTTTGCACTGTGGGGCTCTGTTTTCTTTGGTATAATATTTTTCACATTTTATAATGCAAACATCGAGTTTGGTTTTTTTGTAAATGTCGATAAGTTTAGTTTCAGGTGGGAAGATTGCTACCATGAAGGTGCTGATATTCGAGAACGGGATTAAGCGTATTGGTTTGATCCCCCACTCCGATTCTATTATCGTTTCCAGTTCTCCTTCATCGTACAGCGTTGGTTTGATACCTTTGATCATGACTCTCTTTGTTTTGTGAACATCGTCACCGAAGGTGTGATGTTCTATCCCGTTGGTTTTCAGGAATTCTCTTACAAGATTTTTTGCGGTGATGTTGGGGCATTTAATTCGCCAATTGGCTCCACCGTCGTGTTTTAGTTCAGCTTTTTGTTGTCGGCATACTTTGTATAGTTGGATTTGCATTGGTTCGCTTCTTTGTAGTGCGGTTGATTTGACTACCACCGGGGTGGGTTTTTTGTTGTTGATATTTGCTTGATTTTGTTTATTTACGTCGCCATCCTTCATGGGGGAAACGTTTGTTCTGCTTGTTGACGGTTGTGCCTGTTTAGCTGGCTGCCTGGCCAACGGGTTGTTATGTTCTGCTGTATCAGTAGAACGTGGTTCGTTCTCGTTGTGAATCTGCACTGTCATAATTTCGTCGCTATTCAAATTTTGATTTTGTTTGCGCTTTTTGCGTTTCTTTCCACGATTCATCAGGGCTTCAGGTGTTGAGTTTTCTTCGCTCTCGGTTAATTCGTTATCGAATTTGTCCGTGTTTTTCCGTTTCTCGCCTGTGGTCGACGTTGAGCAGAGGCTAATTTCGCTGTTGGTTCTGCTCATTGATTGAGCAGTTCTTTGTTCTATTAGAGTATTATTTTTGTTTTCCATTTTGGAGTAGGTTGTTGCCAGTCTCTCAGCGTGAAAGTACTGTGGCCCATTTGACATTTTCGATTTTTAGGTCTTTATTATTTGTGTGTACACGATAGATTTGAGGACTTTTGATACACTCGCGAGCGCGCGCGCGCGCGCAAAAGCGCCACTTTAGGCCCAGAAGGGTACCGAGGGTGGGGATGTGAAAGCCGAGCTTAAACACGTCTTGTCGCGATGAGCTCTCGCTCGAGACTCTCCGACATATGCTGCACGATGAATGTGCCATGAAAATACAAATTGGATCATGGCAACATGCACATCGGTATTGCACTATATCCTCACACGCTCCCGCGATGTGATCCGAGTATGATGTTACTTGCCCATGGAAATGTGGAGCGAGCAAGTAACAATGATGACATATGAGATCAACCACACGTGTTTGATAAAATGATCGAATTACACACGTGCGGGTCGATCTATTGAGGGAGAGTGCGATCGGTCGCGGAATGCGATTCTCCTGGATCACATCACCGACGATGTCATCATTACTTTCATACCCGGCATCGAGGGAGACAGGGCGGTTGTCCTCCAGTACGTTTGGCTGGTTCCAGCGGTAATATAAAATATTATCATAATTAATATTATTATAATCAACGGCTGGTTCCACAGCCTCAGCATCATCATCATCTTCATCCACGATGTCGATGATCTCGATCGCTGGATCCACAGCCTCCGACTTATCATCAGCGATGTCGATGACCTCGATGTCGAGTATTTCGATGACCCCGGGCTGTATGACGTCATCGACGATCTCGATCACCGGGGGCTCGAAAATTTCATCGCCGATTTCGAAGTCTTCGATCTTGATGATGGTTGGATAGATGATTTGACAATCATCATCCCAACTCTTGCCATCCATTGGCTGAACAGCGATGACCGTCTCAGCATCAGAGTCATCGATGCATTCTGAATAATCCCGACGCTCCGCAACCAATCATCACCGCATATTCCTCGATGTCGATAAACTCGCCACAGTCCATCCTCTGACCCTCCTGGCTAAATATCGCGTCGTAATCCTGACTAAATATCGCCTCATAGTCCTTGACCTCGGAGAAGTCACCACAATCCATGGCCTGGGGACCCTCCTCACAAATGAATACCTCCTCATCGTCGCTAACACAAATAATTTCAAATGCTCCCGACATTATAAAACTGTGAGAATCAAGTCACAAAAAAAAAACTCAAAACACTTTAAACGGAGAATACGCGAAAAAAACTCGACAGATTTTTCACTACGAAGTACGATGCACCACAACTGAATTAAAATCACTCGTAGATAAATATAAAGAATTTCCGACACGATTCGAGATTCACTACAAATAAGTATCACGAAAAACGACGGAGATTTTTTGACGCGACGTACCACGAAGATTGCAAACAGCAGAATGGTTTAGTTTTCGAGGGAACCTACTCTCTTTTGTAGACTAGCATTCGGGTAATGAGTAGGAGTTACTTACCCCCTCCTACACAATATTAAAAAATAT
This sequence comes from Hyposoter didymator, assembly GCA_037952995.1. Taxonomy (NCBI): domain Eukaryota; kingdom Metazoa; phylum Arthropoda; class Insecta; order Hymenoptera; family Ichneumonidae; genus Hyposoter; species Hyposoter didymator. The sequence goes on from JBAJMU010000009.1 coordinate 243,452, forward strand.
TATGACCATTTTTAAAAATTTTCGGAAACTTAGAAAAATAAGAAATATTCCTTTTGCAAGGCTCTTAAGGATTGCTATCAGCATATAGCATTTGAGTGATTAAATCTTAAGGATGAAATACTCTATTTCAAACTCATTAAGTCCTACGGGATAAAGGTCAGAGTGGTTTTTTCTTTCATTTTCTTGTTCTTCTTTTTTTTCCAACTCTGATGGATAACGCAGCGCANGAGCGTCGACAAAATTTTTATTGAAAATTTCAAAATTCCGTAGAATTCGGATTTTTCTAGCAATTCCAACAAAAATGTCAGAGAATGAAGAGTTTGTATAGATTCACATCTGTGCAAAACGGGAGCCCTGTAGCTCGAACCGTTCTCGAGTTTTAAACGTTTGAATTTTTGCAGTACCAGAACATACACACACACACACACACATCCGGATATTTTTTCTACAAAATGATTTTTCCATGTTTTCGGAAATTTCAATCACATTGACATTGAAAAATGTAAAAAGAAAATTCCGCCGTCGCATCTCGCAAAAGGTTCGTTTTTATTAAGCTCGGAGGAAAAACTATGAACAACCAAACCGCACGTCCTCAAAGAAAGGGATTATCTCTCGCCTAAGAATGTAGAGAATGTATGACGTACAATTTCATATGGCAACGCTCGTTAGGGTCTGCAACGGAGCCAGAGAGAATCGGAAGATATGCTGATGCTCATCGCTCTGCTATCCACCAAAGAGTTAACTTCCTGCTTGCGGTAGGAGGTAGTGGTGGGAAAGAGAAGGGCAAAGCTTGCACTTTGTGCTTTCCTACGGGGCGCGCGGAGGTTATATATACTGTTCAGGCCACTAGAGTGAATTTCTCATTCGCGGCGAGTTTCTACACTCGAACCTGCTGCTGCTAGTCTCTCGAAACCTTACGTTTTCTCTGCTGCCAGTCCCTCCGCGTCTCTCTCGCTCCTTCCTACCATCTCGCTTCGGCTTCCTTGGCTCTTTGCACGGGCGAGGATTGTACGAGAGAATTTCCAAAGCTTTGCAACACCGAGACTCTCCTCGGACAAGTTTTCCTCTTTTAAGATTTCTTCATCTACATAAATATCTACGTGCTTCATCGAAAATCACGCAACTCGTTTTCGCCCTTTCCTTCCAACGACTCTATCCACTTGCACGATGCTCCAAACTATTTTCGAGAAGAATAATTCGTTCCTTAAGGACGTTGTATGGCACGAGAGACTAATTCGAAATTGTGAGGCAAAAAATAGACGAGAGCAGAAAACGCTGCAAAAGTCTGATTTGCAACAGCGAATATTTCAATTTCCCATCAACGAAGAACAAGAAGCGAGAGAGAGAGAGAGAGAGAGAGAGAGAAGGGAAAAGAAGCTGCGACAGAGCGAGACTTTGCTGGGTTATCAGGGTTGATTAGATTGGTCGGTGGGTGCAACGAGAGGAACACGGCTGGCGAGAGACAAAGAACAAAGAAGCTTCGTATTAATGCAGAGCACAGCCATTTTTATCGATCAACCAGCGTGTGTCAATTAACATTGAGCCCTTAATTCGTTATTGAAGGGAAATGGTCCGAACGACGTAATAATTGCCAACTTTTTTTTTCTCCACCTCTTCCTCCCACACTGTGTGTTTTCGAATCTTTATTTTCTCTGATTCCTCTTTTCCTCGTCAATCAGTTATGCTACATTTGCCTGCCACGTTTCCGTGCGTGTGTGTGTATGAGAGAGAGAGAGAGAGTTTTTCGCGAGCCTCCATTCGCTATAGAAATCTTTCAACGATTAAGCCATTATTCTCTGATTGCACGCATTCTCCTTTTCATCAATGAGCCCAGCCATGAAAATCGATTAATTGCAGCCTCCGCGTGCATGTTCGTGGATTCTCCGATTTTTCAGTGTTTTTTTTTTTTTCAATATTTGACGGAATTACGAGGGGATAGATAAAAAATGCGAAAGACAATTGAGAAATCTTTTGACTAATTTTCATGTGAAAGAAAAAAAGAAAAAAAAATGTCAAGCCGGAAGTTGCAGAATTTCGTAGAGAAAAGAAGGTGCAAATAAATATATATAAAATGTGCTCTCGTTGTGCATCTTTGTCTCGCGTAATTTCTCGCGTTCCCCTTCACAAGCCATTTCCTCGGCTCTAAGAGGATCTTCCGTCTCTCCGTCATAACTAATTTCTTATGAAATGGACCAAGTGCACGCGCGGGGACCTCGATGACGAGACGAGGTCTCAACCGGAGTTTCCACGATGGCAGCAGCGGCAATTAAGACGCCTTTTGTCTCTTTCACTGCGCGAACGAAAGGAATAAAAGGCTCGGTTGGCTCAGCGACTGCAACTCGAAGAACCGAGCATGGAAATAAGAGCAAAAACCGAATGTAAAAAGAGCCAACTCAGCCACTGATGCTTGAGCGAGCTTAACCGTGTACTGTTAATACTAAATTATATATATCAGCCCGAGTCAATATACACAGAGTGTCCTCAAAGTTGGCCTTAACCACGTTGTATGACGACGCTCAGATCTAAATTTTTCTTTTCAGTTCTTCTCCAACATACAAAATGCTTTGCGCGCCCAAGTTCATTCAAAAAAGTTGTTACAAATTGACTAAACAACAACGTACTCTAAATCCAAGATTTTCCGACGTAATCTGTATTTTTTATATAATAAACAAAATTTTGGAACAATTTTACGACCGATTTGTTTGAAAAACTAAATAAAGCTTCTCCGATGTTACGTGAAAGTGTATGCAAAGTTTTGAGATGATTCACCATTTAGAAATCGAAATATTAAATGTTGAAAATTGCAACTTTCAATCCACGCTCTTGTGAGAAACTACTAAAAATTGTGATTTTTATAAATAAATATCTCGACTTTTACATGGTGAAAGCTCTTAGAATTGCGCGAGCTATTTAGATATCACTATTCTCTTTGTGTGCTGCAAATTTGAAGGAATTCTATCAATAGAAAATTTCGCATACAAGTCTGCAAGGAAATTCTAGAGAAAAAAAAAATAGAAAATTCAAGTCGAAATAATCGGAAACCTGCAACTCATTAACCCTCCGCGGACTTTTCTGAAAAATCTCGTTTCATTTGAAAGTAAAACACATGCAACGACGACTATGAAAAGTTCGGAACCTCAAAGTAGAATCAATGGAGAGTATCCCAGAGTTTTTTCATATTTTTTTCTCTCCGAATACGTAAGATACGAGTGACAGGACGAAAAGGACCCTTGTGGGGCGCCATGGAAAATCGTATGATCCGCGGAGGGTCTAAACTGATTTAAGAAATTTTTCTTGCAACTTTTTTTTTTTTTTTGCCCACGTATTTTTTGTACCGGACGAAATCCGGGCCGATTCATATAATGGAACGTGAAAAAGAAAGCGTTTATTATTTACAAGTCTTCATTCATGGTCGTTTGCTCGCACGACGTTAAGCGAGTCGAGGGTGAACCAGAAGGAACCCGCGCGGGTTTTCACCGACCCTCTTGAGCCTATTGTACACGCGGAGAGACTAATGGCTATATTTATAGCGCCTCGTGTACCGCCGCTGCTTCTCCAGCTTTCCACGTATATATGATGCTTCGTCGCTTTTGGTATGACTGTATGTACGAGGACTGTGCACGAGCATTACTCTTCAGAAACAATGAGCTAACAAGATGCAAAGCAGCTACCCGAAGTGAGAGAAGCCTCTCATCCCTTCTCTCTCTCTCTCTTTCTTCATCTTCATGTTGCTCTCAGTATTGTTAGCGCACTTAAGCCAATTGTGGAAATCGCCAACTGCATAAAATTGTACTTGGGTGAAGAATCATTATGGATATAAAAGAATGGTAAAGATTCCAGAGCTCTCGGAGCACAGGGACGAGCAATTTGGAGAAAAAAATCGGTTCAATTTTTCATTGCACGAAATTTGAGACCGCAGAGAGATCGAGAAAGGTTGAAAATGGCTGACGATGAATTTTGGAGAAATTTTGTGCAGAATTTCTCCCAGTATTCTGGAGAAAAATTCTGTTTAATTGTTTATTCCAAATTTTAATCTATTTTTTCGTGTTTTTCATTATTTTTTATGAATATTCGTGATTTTTCTTATTTTCCAAATTTTATTTATTCGGAAATCGAAAAATTATTATTGCAGATGGAAGTTGGAGGCTGACCATGAATTTTGGAGAATTTTCGTGCAGAATTTTTCTCCCTATTCCGAGAAAATATTTCGTTCAATTGTTTATTCCAAATTAAAATAAATTTTCGAATAATTTCAATTATTAATGATGAAATTTTATCATTATTATTATTTTTCAAGTTTCATTCATTAAAAAATGGAAAAACTCATCAATTTTTTATCAATTATTATTCTTTCGTTTATTAACAATAAATATGAATCATTTCGATTATTTATTGAGTTTCGTTTTATTCAAGAATCGAAAAAATAACGGGAGTCCGAGTCTGCGACCTTGAATTCCGAAAAAATGTTTGTACAGTATATGGAAAAGCAGGTAAATGACGCGATCCCCTTAATTTACTAACAGCTAATAATGTTATGCGAGCAAGTTGGGTTCGACCTGGAGAAACATACTCGAGGGTTACGACACTCTCGCAACTGACCCGTCACGTGGTGTTTTACGCCCGAGGCTAGTGTCCCGAGCGCTAACTATAACGGGCTATCCGAGGGAACAACTTTAGCAATACGTCACACAATAACGCGCCGAGACCCCAAAAGAGAGAGAGAGAGAGAGTGAGAAAGAATGCGAAGGTGAATGTACTGAATTCGCCCCCAGGGTTAATTCTGCATGACGATACATCATGCAACTGCGCGGAGATCCAATTTTCGTAGTGGGGCAACCCGCGAGCCTCGTGAGAGCTCGAGATAAAAGTCCTGAAAGTATTTAAATGAATGGACCAAACTTTTTCATGACATTTTGACAAACTCCCGCGAGCAATAAGCTGCTCTTTAATTTAATTTGACAATCGAATGATCAATCTAGCTAACGAGCTCGAGAATCTTTGAGAACGTACGAAAAGTCTCAGGAAAGTGTCGAAAGGAATTTTTTCGAATAAGCACCGCTGCGGGGGCGCGGTATCGACTCGGGAAAGTGTCAGTTTCCTCGTGCCCCCATAGATCCACGTTATTCCTCATGACGTACTTAAAACTTGGGCTCTGCCATCAAGATACGAGCTTTTCCACGTCCTGCTGAGCTTAAGGAACTTGCCTCGTCGCCCATGAGCCCATGGGTGTCCACATATTTCCTGAATAGTGAAAAGTTGCTTGGGAAACGTAAAAATAGAAATAAAGCCTGTGAAAAGTTGGACTATCTCTCGCCTCATCGTCTAGTCACACGAATCCACCAGCAACCACGCAGTTGCTTCTCTTTTTCTCTATGAAACTCCATGCATTATAGGCTCCCATATACATATCTGTGTTGTTTCTTACGAAATGGACGAGACTCTTCGTCCTGCTGCCAGTTTTCTCTTTCGACTTGTGCGCAGTGTGCTCACGGATTCGCCTCAATGTCGAAGCGATGGCAAAAGACAACAGATGTAGATTTTTTTTTCTTTGTGGCTCTTGGTGTGTTCTGAACTCTATGGGGAAGGAAAAATGTTCTTCGCAGAGCATTTCGTCGTAAAGAGAAATATGACGACCACAGACGATTTCCGGTGAATGTCTGAGGGAGGCAAAAAAATCGAACAAGAGAGAAAACCGCGAGTAGTCTCTTTGCACACTTCTGGAGGCAGATGTCGAGGAGCAGGGCTTTTGGCTTCGCTTCCACACTTTTCTGCATTTTTCTTTCAGCGACAAACATCCGCAGGCGAAAGAGGATAAAGCAATAGTATTTCATCCAAAGTGTTCCGGCGAACGAGTACATAGAGGGGCTGCTTGTTGTTGATTTTCCTTTATCGTGTCACTCGCAAAGTTGCAGCTCCATTGCTTCGTCTATATTTTCGAGTTGTTTGTCAATAAGGCTTGTCATCGCGTTACGTCATTTTTTCCGAACGAAAAAACATTCGTATTCGTAAAACTCTAGACATTCCATGAGGAAACTTGCCTTTTTTTCCAGTTTTCAATGTCAATGTCCTTCAAATTTCCCTAAACATCGAAAAATCATTTTGTAGAAAAAATATCCGGATGTGTGTGTGTGTGTATGTTCTGGCACTTTAAAATTCAAACGTTTATAACTCGAGAACGGTTCGAGCTACAGGGCTCCCGTTTTGCACAGATGTGAATCTATACAAACTCTTGATTCTCTGACATTTTTGTTGGAATTGCTAGAAAAATCCGAATTCTACAGAATTTTGAAATTTTCAAAAAAATTTTGTCGACGTTCTAACTTGCGCAAATTTTAAGATTTGTAACTAATTTGTTTTTTTATCACTAGAGTCTCATAATAGGAAGGTTGGTATTGAATTTGAAAAATATCGGTTGAACGATTTGAATTTAATGATTTTTCGAAATTAACGAAAATCTGAGTTTTTCGAAAAATCGTCCAACCGCTCTGATTTTTTCTAATTTTGTACGATCTCGTGTACAAGTCTGCACTTGCTCTTCACTTTCTATAAAAGTCAATTATTTTTATTCTTTGCACTTTCTTCGGGCTCTCGAGGTATTCCGACGTCGAGGACTCGCGAGGCAGCATCGATGCGAGCAGCTCTCTGCTGTGGCTTTACTCGATTTCCTGTAAATCGTGTGGCGGTTCAATTGCAGCCCCTGGAACATGCACTTTCTCGAATATACTGTCGAGCCCCCTCGCGCGCGCGCCAAGTTTGACGAACTCTCTCAGAGCATGAGGCGACGAACTGCATCGATGCTACAAATATCTATATATATATATATATCTATGGACCCGATCCACTCGTTTATAACGATAGAGAGAGCACCATCGAAAGTTTGACTTGAAAACGGCCAGTAAACTCTATCCATTTGTTCCTTCCATCAAACTTCAGTACATGGAGCCAAATGAATGTGTGTGTGTGAGTGTGACAGTAGAAAAGTGGTTAGGTAGTGGCAAGCTGCGTTATTTCGAAGGGAATGGAGCTTTGGAGGATCTATTGATCGGCGAAGCAGCGAGAGATCTTTGGGACAGGCAGCAGCTCGGTTTCTCGACTCTGAGGAAGACCGAATGGCCCGAGCTAACAATTGGGGAAGCATGCAAGTTCCCGAGCTGCACGATTCGACAAATATAATTGTCCAATTGAAACGAAACAGTTTACTTCTCGAATGCAACGGATTACGGAACTCACAAATCCGTTATGGCTGTAAATTATGGTCAACCGAGTGGAATCGATCGTTTTTGGGAGCCCGAGAACCTTAAGGACGTTCCGTATGGCGAGGGTCGAATCTAAAATTTTTCTTTTCAGTTTTTCTTACCTAAAAGATGGCCTGCGAGCCCAAGTTCATTAAAAAAAAAAAAACCTTCTGCAGAGTTTTTTTTTTAATAACTCTTCGTTCTGCGCTTTTGTCAAGTGGAACGTTGAAAGTTTAAACAAGCATTCAACGAATTGGCCGAAATGTCGAAGGTCCGGAGGATCGCGGGGGTGTGTTTACATGTCATTAGTTTAAGGACGTGTGTACACGCTCGCGTGTGTGTGCGGACGAACAAATTTTCGTTTTATGCGCCAACAAATTGGTCGAATCACGAAGCGACTCGATTATAAACTCCGGGCTCCTCGTTATAACGGCTCCCAACATATCTGGGTCGTTCTCTTAATTGTCCTCCTCCCATTATACGCCAATTATCTATAGAAACTCTTCACCCACACCCACACACACATATCCCTATCAATTTATTATTTCATCGTCGTAAAAATGCAAGAAATTTTTTTTTCATTATTTACGAACTGGATAATCTGCTGATAATCGAACTCAAATGCAGTTCCGATACAAATGTAACCCTATTGTCTACGGAAGTGGAAAATTAATGGTCCTCATACACGGAATATTAAACGGCACGAAATAACGATGTTCACTGTTCGCTTTGCCTTAATTTTTTCGCATCAACGACAATACAAAAACAATGCGATAATCACGATCGTAATTATAAAGGCATGAACGCTCCGATAAAGAGAGAAAGAGAGAGAGAGAGAGGGGGGGACTGGAATAATGTTTGTTAATCTCACGTGGCCTCTCCAGTTGAGCGATATATTCATCGTGGAGAAAAGCTCGTACAGGCGGTATTTACGAATAATTGCATGTATGGGGTATCGCGAGAATACCTTTGTATGTGCTCGTCATATGTTGCTGCGATTACATCGTACGCGATTATGACGTGGAGTGGTTTGCTCTCAATTTACTCTGACACGTATTAAAAATGGGGCAAATATCATCGAGGAGTTTGTATCAATAACAGACGTAATTAAGGACGTTGTATGCGTTTCTATCGATAGAATTCCTTCAAATTTTCACCATACAAAGAGAATGTCTAATTGCTCGCCCAATTTTAAGAGCTTTCACCATGTGGAAGTCGAGATATTTATTTATAAAAATCACTATTTTCAATAGTTTCTCACAAGAGCGTGGATTGAACGTTGCAATTTTCAACATTTAATATTTCGATTTCTAAATGATGCAGCCTCTTAAAACTTTGCATACACTTTCATGTAACAACGAAAAAGCTTTATTTAATTTAAAAAAAAAATCGATCGATAAATTTTTTCGAAATTTTGTTTGTTATAGAAAAACTACAAATTACCTCGGAACATCTTGGATTTAGAGTATTTTGTTTTTTCAGTAGTTTCTCGTAAGAGCGTGTGTTGAAAGTTGCCATTTTCGACATTGAATATTTCGATTTCTAAATGGTGAAGCCTCTTAAAACTTTGCATTACGTAACAACGAAGATGCTTTATTCAATAATTCAAAAAAATAGGTCGTAAAATTTTTTCGAAATATTATTTTATATGTAAAAAAAAAACTAAAAACAAAAATTCAAATTTGTTGCCTGAAGATTGATTTATTGTGGAAACCGATAGTGAATCAGGGATAAAGAAAATTTGGATTTAATTGTGAAAAAAAAAATGATTTTTGCTTTCTCAAAATTTTCGCCCACAATTTGGCACGTTGGCTCATTTTTTTGCATGGCGTTTTTTTTTCCTCGGCTTGAAAGCCAGTCACTCGTGAACGCGATGGAAGCCTCGTGGAGCACTGATTCGCCACATTCACGGGGAATATCGCGCGTGAGAGCCTGATCGAAAATTTGGCAAATATTGACAATCAGCCAATTACTTTAGCATCCGGTTATTGCAAATATATGTTTAGCACGCATAATAGCAAGGCGATTGAGTCGGTCCTCTCTGTCTCTCAGTTTCACTCAATTATTCGGTCTCTTATCGACATCACTGTCAACGCAACCGCGACATTGAGGAGAGGGCGAGAGCAGGGAGGAAGCTGCGATTTTAAATACTCCGCGTCAATATTGAGTCCCTCGCGGCCTCCCAATTGGCGTAATCCTCCGATTATTACCTCCCAACCAATACCATGAGATCTCGCTCGGTCTCTATGGTAAACACAGACTCCATAGAATCCCCCAAAATCCCAAAAACAATGCCCACAGTCTCCCAATCCGGATAAATCCAAAAATTATGTAAAATACACATTTCAACATATAAAAGAAATAAATAAAAAATCAGCACTGGAAATAAAATTTTGTTAAAAATCGTGGATATTTTCTTGAGTACGGTAAACTGAATACTTTTTGATAATTTCAAAATTTTCGTTATTTTGGCAGTATTTTTAGTTTCTGACGGAATTGTCAGCGAAATTTACGATTGGAACGACGAAAAATTTCGTCGTCGACGAGACTTTATAAAATATTTCGTTGCTGCAATGACACAATTTTTGGGAATATTCAAAAAAACGTTCAGTCAAACGTGTCGAAAAAATATCGATATTTTCAACAAAAAAAAAAAAATCTTTCCACTGAATCCAAATGTGACGAGGCACGGTCCAGCAATAATAGCGAATAAAAAGGTGATCCGAGTGGGACTCGATCCGGGGACCCTCGGACTGTGAGTCCAGAGCGCTAACCACTGCGCTACGGTCCACCTCTAATCCTTCCATTATTGCCAGACCGTCACACAAACGAACTTGGAAAATTTCAAGAATCCAGAAATTCCTCCAACCCAAATTTCGTCTCGATTTCTTCGTTGGAAATCCTTTTGCGGATAAAAATCCCTGCAGCAAAGTCCATCGACGCCTGTCCATACCAATGCATACACAGATTTCTATAGAAATTCAAACACACGCTGATTCCATAATCTCTATATGTTTATATACGTGCGTGCAACTATTTGTATAGAAACGTCGTTAATGCACGCGCGAAGTAGAAAGCAGAATATGCGGACGAGGTCGAAGCACACAGAGTCGCGCGATGACCATCGACCCAACAATTCTCTGGCTCCTGCTCCCTCCCTCTCTCTCTCTCTCGCCCGCGTAATGTCCATTAAATATTAATCCGCGGGGCACCCACCCGAACGACGACGGCTTATCGAATCCGCGGATCGACCAGCTCTCGTCCCAGCGTCTCTCGCGTATATTTGTCCGTGGGATAGAACGAGACACTGCAGGGACATGTGACCGTCCCAAAATCTATATGCATCTCCGCACGCCTCTATATACATGCACTCGAAACTGCATCTATACCGCAGCTGTGCGCGGATAAGCTAACCGAATGCGACAAGTCAAATATACCGCGTTGTGTCCTATATACTTGGCACATAATGTGTCCCTATGTATGAGAATATTGAATACGCTACCGCGATGATTTCTGTCACCGCGCAAACCCCCCGAAAGCTCCCGCGATCATTCCGATCTTTGTGGACATGCTAATTCGACGTTTCATTCATTTTGCTGCATTCGCGTACACATAGGGCTCTTGTGGGTCACTAATTAATCGAGAAAAAAAATGGAACAAAAATTGTTGGCAAATTTTTTCTATTTAAAGGAAAAAAAAACTCCATAGAGTCCCGGGTCACTGTCTGAAGGAGTTTGCCAAGGACGTGGTCATGGAAAATAGAAAAAAAAAATTCTTTCATTTTTTTGCTCAATTTCCGTTGCAAAATTATTTTCCAACGAATTAAAAAAAAAAAAAACTTTTTACAAATTAATGCACGAGGTTTCTCTTCGTTTGGCAGCCACTGCGGTCATGTCCGGAGGGCGGATTTTCAAGTCGCGAAAATGTCCAAATGTTTGCGGACATTTGTTAGCGAAATGGGAATAAAAATTGCAGTTTTTTTTGGTTTTTATTGTAAGTTATTGAAAGTGACAGGGTGGAGACTCGATGAGTGAGTTTTTAGAGTGCTAAACACTCGAAAGTGAGGCAAACGGCTGAAAATTGATTTTGTATTCGAAATCCGGTCGAAATCGTCATTCGCATGAAACGAGTAGGAAATAGTCATGGAAAAAGGTTGGAATTAATATTCAATGAGTCAACAAATGTAGCAACGTAAATAGAGCTCTCTAAACAATTGGAAAAGAGAACAAGGGTCTCGGGGCTCGTACGTATAATAAATTAATCAACTCAATTTCGAAACGAGCGGATAGTTTGCATACGTTGTTACTGATTGAAGGGACTGAATTATCCAACGAAATTGTACACTTATTTATTATGTTTTCCGTGCAACAGTAATTACTTGGTAATGGTATGAATGTCGGTCGACAATTTCCTAAAGCTGCGAACCTCGAGAATGGGGAAATCAGGGATAAAAATTGACTGTCAAAATCGTGTCGTTATTGACAATTTTGTTTTTTTTTTCAATTTTTAATATAAATGTTTTTAGACCGACAGCGATGGGTTCGCGGTCGGTGCGTGGCTCCGGCGATCACCCAAGTTAAGCAGCAACGACTGCGGTCAGTACTTGGTTGGGTGACCGCTTAGCCATGTACCGGCTGGCGAATCAATCGCTGAGCGGGAGGCAGTTTTCGCTGAGTTTCTGATGGAGCTATCCAATTGAAACTCAGTGAAAACATAGCCGCCTGTATCGGCCAGGGTTTTCCACAGTTTCCCCTGGTCCTCGTGCGAATGCGATACAGTAGTGCATTAGGAAAGAGTGGCTGTGGGCAACACTCTAGGGGGAACTCCCGGAACTCTGGAATAGTGGGGATTAAGTGGGGTTAAAGGGAAGGGATCGTAAAAACCCGCAAGGGTATACGCAGGAACAATAATAA
>JBAJMU010000009.1:256114-287867 GCA_037952995.1 Hyposoter didymator
CGATCCCAAAACCCTCCCATTCAACCCCAAACCCAGGACCCGTGCCTCGCAAGCTCCGTTCTATCTCTTTGCTCTCCGGTGAGCAGCGCGGCGACCGACTAAAGTTTCACAAAGTTTGTAGCTTCTCAAACTAGCTCGAGAGCTTGCTTCGCCGCGCGATCGAATTCTCAGCGCCTTCGGAACACTCATACGACGTGCGGCGAAGCGTATATACAAAAAGAAACACACTTTTTTTCGCACTAAATCAAAAATGGCTTGGCAACGCATTTATAATCGCTTGTCAAATAAAATGTCCGATTATTTCACCAAACTTCGCGAAACGGTCCAAAAGTTTCCCTCGTCCCGAAGCAACAAATTCTTTATTATTCATTCAATTTCCTCGGAAAATTTCATCGAGACCGATACATTTTTGAAGTTTTCGAATAAAATTTTATTTTTACTCAAGTTTTCAATGTCAATGCGCTCGAGATGTCCCAAAATATCGAAAAATCATTTCTAGAAAAAATGTCTCAATGTGTGTGAGCTACAGATGTCAATCTGGACAAGCTCTTCATTCTCTGAGAATTCGGTTGGAATTGCTAGAAAAATCCAAATTTCTACGGATTTTTGAAATTTAAAAAAAAAGTTTGTCGACGCTCTAACTTGCGCAAATTTAAAGATTCGTTACTAATTTTTGTTTTATCAATATAGAGTATCATAATAGGAAGGTTGGTATTGAATTTGGACAATCTCGGTTGAACGCTTTGAATTTTATGATTTTTCGAGATTTACGAAAATCTGAGTTTTTCGAAAAATCGCTCTAATTTTTGCAAATTTTGCAAGATATTGTGTACGAGTCCGTCCTCTCAACTTTCTGTCAGCAAAGCGGAAAAAAGCGATAAATCTTGGCGCGGAAAAAAATGAAAAGGTGCGAAGAATCCTGAAAGAGGGAGAATCGAGACTGAAAGCCTTGCCGCGCGCGTAGGATCCAAGAAGACCGCGGAAGCAGAGCTTCGCGTTCATATAAATGCAGAGGTCGAGGTCCACCACTCTCCGAACAGACCAACACCAATGCATCGTCTTTCCATCCGCCATACAAACTCACGGAAACAGCAGCAGCGGGGGAGGCCCGCCGCCGCCGCCGCACTCCGCGCGCTTCCGTTCTATCGTATTCAATGTATATAGGCGGAGGGTGACGAGCCCCCAAGCCAAACCACCCTCTGCTCTTGCTCCTCTCCCAGCGACCAGGATACATAATGCAAACAGTTTGGCCCAAGCCCCAGTCACAAGTTTAACTTAGTTTGCTACATAGGTAGAGAGGTAATTGCATTTACTCTGACGTCTGTAGGTTTCAGTGAACCAGAGCAAAGGGACGAGCGAGGAAACGGGCCCGAGATTCTCATCGTATGCGCCGAGAATATATAGAGAGCAGAGAGAGCCCGGCAACGTATTGGTAAAATCTCTGCCACTATCCGAGCTTCCTCTCATTTCCTCTTTCTCTCTACGCGGCCGCCGCATTTGTCTTACGATTCCGTGAGCGCAACGTGCATCGGCAACATTTCCGAAGCTGACTGCAGCAGCCGACATATTTTGACATTTCCACGTGAGACCACGCGTGCGCGAGCATCCTTATCGCATAAGAAATCGCGCGATTGGCTTAAATTTTGCCAAAATAGCAGGGCGAACACTTCCAATTCCATGTATTTGTCAAAAATAGTGCAACAGCCTTCTTTGCACTTTGAAAATTGAATTTACTTTAAAAAAATTGGAAAAAGTGAATTAATTGTTGAAATAATTAATGAAAAATATATTTTTCGTTGATTTTCAACGAAAACGCATCATTTTTTAAAGCAGAAAGAAAAATTTTGATACAGTATTTGTCAAAAATAGTGCAACAGCCTTTTTTGCCATTCAAAAACCGAATTTAGTAAAAAAAAATTGTAAAAAGTGAATGGATTATGCAAATAACGAATAAAAAAAAAAAAATATTTCATTTCTATTCCAAAAATGCAAACTGCAGTATCACCTATGTCGATGTTTTTTGACAATTGTTTTCCGATATTTCCATGGAACCTAAATCGAGGCATTTTTTCGGGCGATTTCACGTGTCGAGGGCGATGTCGAGGGAGGAGCAGAAAATCCGTGACTTTTATTAACCCCCTGGCGCTGGGGAGGCGAGCAATCCGAAATACCGAAGACGTCGTAGAAAAATTGTGGAAATTCCTAGCGAGTCGTTGTTCGCGCGAAGCCCTCGGAATAAAAGAATTCGAAACATTTGTTCACACTATTTGTCGAACTCGCTCGCGGAGAACTGATTTTCCGAAACTATGAAAAAATAAGAAGGAAAAAGAAATTAAAGTGAATATCGTGTGCGTGGGCGGAAGAGAAAAAAAAAAAAAAATAATCCCACGATCGTGTGTGACGAGCTTTTGATATAAAATCAGCAGACTCGCTGCGTACATAGCGATCGTTGAAATCCGACGAATTTCAAAGTGAATTAAAAAAAAGAAATGAAACACGCGCGACAAGCTATAGCGAGCTTTCCAACGCGCAGACAAGGTGTCAAAGGTCATCAGAGAGTTGGAGCGCGTGTCGGGGAGATAAAAGAGTCGACGTGCAAATACAAAATCGAAATAATATCAAAATGCGACGAGAAAACAGATGCTGCTCCCTGTTGTGCCTGCTCCCGCTCCTCGCAATATTATCACTCGCGTTTCGCGCGGATTAACAAAATGCCGATAATAGAAAATCACTCCCGGGATACAAACTCGAGAGTACTCCATCAATATTTTCCCCAAGCATGAAAAAAAAAAAAGAAAAAAACAAATAGAATGTTTCCTCAATTTCGTCGAGTCACTCGCGATTTTTTATTTATTTGCTGGATCAATAATTTGAATGGAAGGGAAAAAAAGATGCTCGAGAGCAACGTGTGACGTCAAGGGAAACACCATGAACCCTTAGGCCCTCGGCAACCTCCAATTTCATTCTCGATTTTCACGTTTTCAGTGGAAAACACAACAATGGTCACCATCGAGAGAAATTTCCATGGTCTCTGTGCTGCGGTCAATCTACCGCTGCTGCGTGTGGATACCTTGGTGCATTACCCATAGATTAATAGCGAGCCTCTCCACCAAATATATGAATAATAACGCCGCAGCAGGAGCCTCTGTTCTTCACCGCGTGGCTGCAAACCACTCAAACTGCATTTCTGAGCTATATGTTCTGGCGAAATCCTCGACATTGTGATTCCGAGTCAATATCGCTTATTACGGCCTCGCTGTACACACGTTCGCTGACGTCATGCAATTCGGAATGACGTTTCAAACTGCCATAAGCCTTGGCATTGTGTGCGAGGGGCAAAAATGGGATGGACCCTTTTAGCGCTTGATCCATTAATCGATATCAATTATTCGTCGCGGAATAAGAGGCTTTCGCACATATTCGACTGTGAGGAAAAATGCCTGAGCGGAATTTCGCGATCTAGTCGATTTAAAGATTTTTTTTAATATTCAGTGACTCGTGGGATTTTTATTAATGTTCGTCGTGGTCAAAAGATTCTTTTCGTTCGGTTTAACATTTTTTTTGAATAATTTTTTCAAAATTTGTCATTGCACCGAGAAGTATTCTAGAAAGTCGCTCTTTGGAAAGCAAATTTTGTTAAAATCGAAAAATACTACCAAAATGAGGAGAATTTTGAAATTATTCGAAAATATTTCGTTTACGGTGTTTAGGGATATTTCAAAACGTTCAAAGTGCGAATAACGTGGTTCCTGACTTTGTGCATAGAGCATACTTGATGGAAATGTCAAAAAGAAATGTTGCACCATTTTTCGCGATCCAGAGATTCGATGTAAAGATGAAAAAATTTTCAACAATTTTGTCATTTGTCCAAAAAATATCCTAGAAAGTTTCTTCGGCAAGCAAAAATTCACTGCGATGTCAAAAAGTCCAAAAACTTTCGTTAGTAAGGAAAAATGCTGGAAAAATATGCGGAAAATTTTGAAATTATTCAAAAATATTGCGTTTACACGTCTCAACTGAATATCAACGTTTAACGTGCGAACAACGTGGTTCCTAACTTTGTTCATAGAGAGAAAACACGGTGGAAATGTCAAAGAGAATTTTAACGCGATTCGGTAAGCCGTGAGAATGCGAATCAGACGCGATGAGAGTTTGCTACATCCGTTGATACAAAAGCTCTGTAAACACGTGGACAATGCATATACGCTAATAACAGATAGGAATATTATATCTAACAAACGTGAAAGAGACAAAGAGATAAAAAACAAAAGATGAGGCGCGGTTGGAGGAGCGGAGAGGGGGGTGGGGGGGGAGGAGAAAGGACGAAACGAATAGACTTCTGGGCTTGTATACATTTCGCTTTTTCTCTCTCTCTCTCTCTCTCTCTCTCTCTCTCTCAGTCTCTTGTGTGTTGTCCATCAAATGAGCAACAAATAACGATGCATTGTTGTCTGGAAAATACTCTCTGGCGCGTGTATGTGTACGTGGTGCGCGGTGAAGTTGACAAGGGGCGAATTGGGGAGGAGAGAGGAAGACAACGGAAGAATGCATAAACACATGTTCACGTGTGCACTCGCGGAAAAGTGAAAAGAGAGTTCGAGAGCGAATGAGAAAAGAGACATTGTGTAAGGGATGCAAAAAGGATTGAGCAGGAACGAGAGGGGATGAGATTCGAGGCCTCTGGCTGCAGCTGCTGCTGTGACTGTGCCACAGCGGACGAGAGCTTGAGCTCCACAATACACACTCTGCACACATTTCTTCGTGTGGGTGTTTATGTATCTCCGGGAAGGAGGCAAAATGGAACGCTGGGTGACTACGACGAAGGAGGATATTCTTTTGGGACTCGGATAGCGAATCGTTCGATTTTTATGAAGGTCGAGCATTCGTGGCGATAAATGTAAAAAAATATTTTTCATTAAAAAATTTATTTCATAGTAAACCACTGTGGGCAACGGACTGATAATTTTTTCCTCGGCTCAATATACACTGGAGAGTTGTACTGAATTTTTTCAAATTATTTTGCCGGTTAGTTTTTCACTGAAAAAATGCGAAAGCGATAAATTTCCGAATTTTCAGTGCAAATTCGTCGCTTTCTTATTTTCTTCTACCAAAACGCGGCGGGAAACAGACCGCCGATTTTTTCCTGGTTCAATACACACCAGAGAGTTGTACAGAATTTTTTCAAATTATTTCGCCCGCTAGTTTTCTACTAAAAAAATGCAAAAGCGTCGAATTTTCGAATTTCTAGTGCAAATTCGCAATCAGCTGTGCCGAGCAGCACGAGACAATACGTGAAAAGGCCCACAGTGCTTTTTGACAAATACCGTTTTTTTGCCTAGAATCCTATTTCACTCGGGCCTCCGTTCCATCAAGCCCCAACCTCCCCAAAACTTGTACGTACATTTCTAAACTATAGTAACGACTCGAACGCGAGCGAGATGTGTGCCGCGCGCACGATTCTCTCGCTCCGTCCGACACACTCGCGTCCACAAATGGACCAACACAGAGTTATGAATGACACGTACACATAGATCGAGACTGCACAGAGTTCTCTGCGCGCGGGAGGCAAGTTTTCAGGCTTGCGAAATGAAACAATGCGCCAAGAGACGGGGCGGCGACAGCCGGTTTAATTAAACGCATCGTCAGCTATGTATGGCAACACGCTCTATGGTCTACGCCAACCGGTTCCCTATACACGTTCTATAGTCTACTCTATTTACTCCGAATGCTCTATACACGCGAATATATGTTTGTAGGGGCGCGACTATATTTTCCAACTTTGCATACGTGCAGCAGCCCCCCCCNCCCCCCCCCCTCCTCGTGTATATATGGACAGATTTTAGAATGGGACAACAAACCGGAGAAAGACACAGGAATTACGACGACGACGAACGACGAAGAGAAAGAGAGTCGAGAGTGCACCTTGCGCGACAGAGATTTTATATGCACTCGCGGCGCGTCTATTTGATACCGAACACACCGGATGCTGCAGAGCGACGTGGATATGTCCATACGTTAAATATATACGTGCTCGAGTATGTCGGATTGAAAACGTACGCGGCGTGTATAACGAACGCGGCAGCAGCAGATAAGTTAAACATCCCCAAAGTCTTGTTCTCCCTGCGCACATGAATATGTATGTTTGTACAAAAGGTCCAGAAGGCAGGCAGGCTCGAAATATCACACGGACGAGTCGCTTCATTAAAACAAACGTGAGCTGGCCATTGTTTTACTCTTTTTCTTTGCCATCATCATTTTGTACGTAAAACACTTGACACTCCAAGTATTTCACGATCAATTTGTCAATTATTTGGATCGCAGTCTCTGCGGGAGCTCGCGGTGAGTTTTTACAATCTTTATGTACGGAGAGGTGGAGAGTTGAAAGGACTCGTGGAATCGTACATACGGTATTAGAAAATTTTTAGAAATTGGAGCGGTTGGACAATTTTTCAAAAAATTCAGATTTTTTGAGAATTTGAAAAATCAGAAAATTTAATCTGAACATTTGCGCAATTTAGAGCGTCGACAAACTTTTTTTGAAAATTTCAAAATATTCCGTAGAATTCGTATTTTTCTGGAAATTCAAACAAAATTCGTTTGAATTTTGCAGTGCCAGAACATGCACATACACACAAATCCGGACATTTTTCCTAGAAACGATTGTTCGATATTTTGGGACATTTTGAGCGCATTGGCATTGAACAGTGGAAAAAAAAAATGTTCACCGTCACCTAGCTTCCTCTATGAGAAAGCAAAACGAGACAAAATTTTTACTTCATTTTGAATCCTCAACCCCCTCCAAAAAACGAATGATTAAATAAAAGAGAAAAAAAATTCTATAATTCTTCAAAGAGATAGTCCGAAAATGGACCACGATTTTTTTCAGATTTTTCCATCCGTAATACGGAGCAGCAAAAAATTTCAAACTTCTCAACTCATCTCACAAAAATTTTCCATAAAAGAGCTCATTCCAAGTCCGACTCGATAATTCTCTTAAATTTTCATTTATCCCCAAAAGTCTCCAATATTCCCAGGCATCGAGAGCCCCACACAGACAAATTGATATATTTGTTAAAGTTGCGGTCGCGCAGAGGGAGAACGCGAGCGAAGGTTAGAAATATATAAAAAGCGAAGAAGAAGGCGAGAAAAAAAAATTGTTTGGGCTCCGCAGCGGGATGCCGGGAAAAATAAAATAATGTTGAAATGAATGCAGAAAGCTGGAGCGTCCGTTTCGCTGGACATGTATGCATCTACATTATTATATATGCGAGTTGTCTGTGTTACGAAGCTCGAAGGATGCTGTGGCTCGGGCACAGCGATATCGGCGAACGTGTCGGCCTGCAGGAGCTCTTCTCTGCCCAAGTATATAGCGCACAGCATATAGAAATATATATAAATAAAACCGCGAGGATACGCGAACGGGAGGAACGGGAAAACTGGAGGGAAAAAAAAATTTCGCGCGCGAGCCGAGGCGCGGAATATGTATACGCGAAGGGATGAAGAAAAAGAGAAAAAAAAACGAGAGAAATGTAAAAGAAAAAAAAGTAAAAACTGTATGCACCCCCTGGATTTTTCGCACACTGTGCAGAGCGAGAAAGAATGTGCTGTAGGGTTTTTGATATGGTGCGGGGCGACCCGGACGAGGTTTTATACCGAGCACACGCTTGTGGCACGTTGGAGCCGGAGCAGGACTTGGCGAAATTTATTCGTCTGCACAACCCCTTAAATCACGCCTGTACCTCCCTCTTTTATACTCCTCGCAATCCCCTTCTTTTTAGTTTCGCTTCTTTTTCGCCCTGGCGCTTTCTCCTCGCGTTTCGCGTGCGGCGACCATCGCCGCGCGCGCGACCTCTTCCGAAGGTGCATACGCGCGTCGTTTCTGCTCGTGTGTGCTCGCTCTCTGCTGCTGCTTTCGTAGCGAGAGAGCGGCTCGCGCGACCAGAAGCAGCAGCAGAGAGTGCATATTTTATTTTCAGGGCTGCGCGGCCGCCGCATTGACAATTTACAGGGAGAGAGCGAGAGCGAGGGAGGCTCTCGAGGAGCCACAAAAAACGAGAGAAAGGAACAACTCGCGTTATGGAAATGCAACGTCACGTACGCGAGCTTCGCGGCTAAGCAATGGGAGCAAAAGAATATCACAGGGGAACGAGATGAGGTGTAGGGAAAAAAAAAAACAAGCGAAGAAGAAAGGAGCGCGGAGGCTGAGGCGGAAAATAAAGCTTGAAAAACTTTTGTCTCATCGCGTGCGAGCCCGGAAATCAGCAACTGGCGAAATTTCCACTCTCTCTGTCCTCGGCAATTTTCTCTTTATTTTCTCGAGTATTTTTAACGCATCCACACTTCATTCGTTATTTTTCCGAACCAACTAACTTTTTCCGTTGGGACACTCAATTTTTTCTATTTTTTTTTTTTTACGTTCGAGAAAGTTTTTTTTTTTGTAAATCTTTGCGAATGCAATTATTTTACATCGTTTCAACTCTCCAGACGTTTTTTCCTCCGGCGAAGAAGCGAACGATATTTTCCTCAGAAAATATTCTGAGGATCGATTTTTTTGTTTTTTTTTTTNTTTTCCAGCAAAAACAAAAATCTGCTTCGGAGAGAAGTTCATCGCGGTAGGGAACCAAACAGCCCATACGTGTGAAGCATATTGCGAATGAGTGGCTGCTGCTCTTTTTGAGACCTCGCCGTCAAAGACTCGTCAAAAGAAAACTATCGATCGCGCGCGCGTTCGTTTTCGCGAGTGGAATGCACGAGAGATCGAGGGGCCCACTCGCAAAGGCGAGAAAAAGTGAAATAAATAAAAAAAGCAATCGTCGCCACAAAGAACATCGCGGAAATGTGCGGACGAAGAAATAAAATTAAAAAAAAAAAACATTTGACTGAATGAAAAAATGACGAGAAATCGAAGGAAAATAAATTTCGCGTGGGAAAAACCCGAAAAAAAGCTCGTTGCTTCGGACAACGAGAGGCTGGTCTGCCAGTGAAAAAAAAAAAAAAACAAATCGGCCTTATAGATTTATCATGAAAAATATTTCACGATATTTTACAAATGTTGCGACTACTGCCGTGTGTTATGAATTTCCCGGGGCTCCATTAACCGCCCAGGAAAATAGTGGATCCTCGAAAAAGGGAGAAAATCTTTTCAGCCCTCCATGGTCCATATTTCTCTTTTGTTTTCGCCCGGAAAAGCTGCATCGAATTTAAAAACATAAAAACTGCAGGCAACGTCCTCGGGTGGGTTTGAATTTCGTAACAGAAATAATTCCGACACACCGCGAGCAGCAGCAAATAATATAAACTCCAATTACCGGAGGGCACTCTCGATTGGAATATCGAACGGAAACGCGCGGACGTTTTTAATAATAAAATTGAGAAAAAAAAAACAAAAAGAAGGAGAAAAAATGTTTTTCAACAAACTGATTCGTCGGAACGCTCCGCAAGAATAATATTTCGGCGCTTTTGTCGTCGTCGGTATGAGTACGTATTGTTTAATTCTCGATTATCCGGGAAACGTTTAGCGAGCCTCTCCGATGTCATTGTCAAGCTCGAGCACCAGCCAGGGGAAGAGAAACACGTGTAATGCGTTCTTCTATGTAGTACACACACACACACACACCCATTATTGTCCGGGACGTCGAAAGTACGGACGATAAATCCTTGTGAATTTCTCGTTGTTGCTCTCCGCGCTTACGATCTCGTGTATTCGTGAATACACGCATTTTTATATGGAGTGGAGAGAAATGATAAAAACAAAAGAAAGAGAAATATACGTGTCTCAAGTGTATCGACGGGAGAGGGCCTGAAAAACAACTCCATTTTTTGTTTCACTGCAAGATGAGAATCCTAGAGAGTGTTTGTCTGCTGCACGGAAAAAAAAAAATTGTTGGATTAAAAAAAAAATGCTTTGAATTGACAAAATGGTACGGTCGGATACGTTCAAAAAGATGTCCATGTTTTATCAACAAAATCATTTGGTTTATAGACAAAAACGAATTGCGGTCGAAACAATACGTTGTCAAAGTTGTATCAACCACATTAAATCGTTTTCAAAAAAATATTTTGTTGGGTCTATGCACATATCGAGTGTAGTTAAAATTTGAAATAATTGGAGCAACAAAATTATCGTCATTTTACAATTTTATAAATGATAATTTAACAAAATGTACTGTTGAGCTAAGATCATGTTTATTTTATTGTACGTGATATTCTTTCAAACGAAGGCAATACATTTTTTCATTGACTGTGGAATGAGAGTTGGACAAAACAAAATGACGATTGTTTCAACGTAAAAATTTATTTCATTGACAACACGTACTGTTGCGCTAAAATTGTGTTCATTCCACGGACCTGAATAATTATTCAAACGAAGGAAATGATTTTTTGGCTTGAGTGCAGAGAAAGTTCAACTCAACAAAATATTGCTTATTTCAATGCAAGAGGTATTTCCAATGACAAAATTTTAATAACAAACGATAATCATATTTTCAATGGTAAAAACGATAATAATTATGTTGATTTTGCGTGTGAGTTATGCAATTACTATTTTTCAACGTTTATTGACAGAGAACAATTTTTTTTCGTCGAAAAATTTTTACCTCATCGGGGGATCGAACCTAGTCCTACCTATCTACCTAACTTCTGTCTAAGAACCTTATCCATTGCGCTACTGACCGCTTGTGAAATAGGTGTATTCATTCCGTCTATTTGTGTTTCAATGTGTTTTAAACATTTAAAAACATAATGAGCAAATTCATAAAAACGATTGTTTGAATTATTTCTCTCAATCCAAACAATAGTTTCAACAATTTCCAAAAGAACTAAATTTTCCAAAAAAAGATTAGTCCTAAACAAAAAGGGGTTTATTCCATTCAACTTTGTATGTACTCAATACAAAACTTGAAACATGTTTATTTGCAAATTTATTTGGTTAATTTGAATATATTATTTAGTTTGACATAATCGTAAAAATCAACAAAAATACAGTTGTTTTAGACATACTATTCCATCTGAAACAACAAAATATTTATTGCACCTAAACAAACACATTTAGTCAACTTCGTGACGATGTTCAACTGACTATTTTCATGCCACGAACCAATCTTTTGTAAAAGCAACTAAACAATAATGGTCCTTCGAAATAAACAGAATTGTTGACTTGTTTTGTTTGTATAACATTCTTCATTTTGTTAACTGAACAGTTATGCAGTTCGATTAAATATAATTTGGTCGATGTACTATGTTCTTTCATTCAACTAAATATAATTTGAAAGGACTAAACATTTCAAGGTTGAACCGAACAACTTAAACCATTTAAAACGAAAAAATATTCATTTCACCTGAATAAATTTATTTAGTCGACTTCGTCACCATGCTCAACTAAATATATTCTGCGACTAACTAAGCATTTGTATAGGCAAATATGACAATAATGGTTCTTCAAAATAAACGGAATTGTTAACTCGTTTTGTTTGAATAACATTCATCATTTTGTTAACTGAACATTGGTGCAGTTCGATTGAATATAATTTGGTCGATGGATGTGTTTCTTTCATTCAACTAAATATAATTTGGAAGAACTAAATTTTCCAAGGTTGAACCGAATAAACTTCGCTTAGACGAACCGTGAGCTCGAGTTGAATATATGTTGCGTATGGTTAGAATTACTCAACAATTCAACGGACTTCAGTATGTTTGCTGTAACTAAATTAACTTTCGTCTAACGTTGGTAGTTCAGTTGATAGAACAAGGACATGAAGCAATGACAAAACATCATTGATAAGCTTTCATTGAACAAATGGTTTGATTATATGTTACAAGAAACATTTGCGCGAACATTGATATTCGTTCAAAATAACTAAATATTCGAACAACTCATCAGTCTTAAACAACAAGGGGTTCGTTTTCATTCAACTTTATATCTACTCGATACAAAATTTGAACCATGTTCATTTGGAAAATCGTTTCGTTACTTTGAATAAATTATTCAGTTGAACATAATCGTTTAAGTCAACAAAAATTCTGTCATTTTAGACATAACATTCCATCTGAAACAACAAAATATTTATTTCACCCAAACAAACTCATTCAGTTGTTTTCTTGACCATGTTGGACTGAATATATTGTGCCACTAACTAAGCATTTGTATAGGCAACTAAAACAATAATGGTCCTTTCAAATAAACGGATTTGTTGACTCGTTTTGTTCGTATAACATCCATCATTTTGTTAACTGAACAGTGATGCAGTTTAATTAAATATAATTTGGTTGAATTAACTGAAATTTTATCAACTGAATATATTTGTTTCAATCGACAAAATTTTTTTTTCCGTGTGCTTCCTCATTTCTATATCAATTTTATTTCCGTCTACATATAGAGGAAACTATGTGACCATGAACATTTTTTTCCTACAGTTTTCGAAGTCAATTTGCTTGAAATGTACCAAAACATCGAAAAATCATTTCTAGACAAAATGTCCCAATGTGTATGTTCTGCAACTGAAAAATTCAAAGGTTTATAACTCGAGAACGGTTCGAGCTACAGGGCTCCCGTTTTGCACAGATGTCAATCTGGACAAGCTCCTGATTCTTTGAGAATTTTGTTTGAATTGCTAGAAAAATACAAATACTACGGAATTTTGAAATTTTCAAAAAAAAATTGTCGACGCTCTAGCTTGCGCAAATTTGAAGATTTGTTACCAATAGTTTTTTTATCAATAGAGTATCATGATATGAAGGTTGGCATTGAATTTGGAAAATATCGGTTGAACGGTTTAAATTTTGTGATTTTTCGAATTTAACGAAAATTTGAGTTTTTCGAAAAATCGTCCGACCGCTCTAATTTCTGCAAATTTTGTAAAAGGTTGTGTGTAAGTCTGTACTTCCTCTTTGCTTTATAGGAAAGTTGTCGAAATTATATGATTTTGATGAAAATACAAAAAAGGCTGCAAATTGAAATTTGCAAATGGAGGATGCTCAAAGCTTCCTCTATAGTTCCTCATAAAGCATCGTGCATTTTGTTTTCCTTTTTTTCCTCAAATCTATCGGCCTTTGTGGGAGATTCGTACGTTCGAGCATTTTTTTTTTTTTTTTCTTCAGCNAGGTTGGCATTGAATTTGGAAAATATCGGTTGAACGGTTTAAATTTTGTGATTTTTCGAATTTAACGAAAATTTGAGTTTTTCGAAAAAAAGCTTCAAAGCTTCAAAGCTTCCTCTATAGTTCCCCATAAAGCATCGTGCATTTTGTTTTCCTTTTCCTCCTCAAATCTATCGGCCTTTGTGGGAGATTCGTACGTTCGAGCATTTTTTTTTCTACTTCAGACGTAATTCTTCGAGGCTTCGTATCTCCCTTGGCTCACACCGCCCCTACGACCGCGATGCATGTCATTTAATGTGCGCCAAATTTAAAAAGGGTTGCTGCTCTTTGGTCTAAAGGATTTTTCGTATGCACGCACGCGTTCGCGTTTTCTCCCATTCTCGTCTCGGCACTTGCAGCCCTTGGCTTATTCTTTGGGTTTTTTTTCTCTGATGCTCTCTTGATATACCTTGCATTATATTTCCAAGTGGAAAAGCCGCGAGGAAGACCGCGCGACAGACGTAAATTTTTGCCCAGTCACAGAGGCCAAATCGTGTCTCTCGAAAAATACTACACGACGGATTATAAACGCACGGACGAGCTTTTGCTGCGTATGCGCTACACAGTCGAGAGGAAAGCCTCGCCCACGGCCTCCTGCTTGCTGACGGCATCGCTAAACTTATTTTCAACACGATTCTTTCCTCTTTTTTCTCTCTCACCCTTGTCGCGCTTCTTCCATAAACTCCGGAGGCTGTACTAAAAGGGTTTGCAAAGGCTTCCCTAAGTATTCGTGATTTCTCGTTCTTTTTATGTAACGAGACTTTGATAAAAATTTTCGAGAATTTAACCCTCCGAATCCGAACGCAATTTCGAATTATTTCATTTTTTCAAAAATCCGAATTTCGTTATTTTTCATGAAAATAATCATTTCTCAAAAACTTCTGCGACCAGCGGACTAATGATTTTTTCCCAGGCTCGGTACACATCGAAGAGTTGTGCTGAATTTTTTCCAATTTTTCCGTCGCGCAGTTTTCTACCGAAAAAATGCGAAAGCGAAAAATTTCGGAATTTTTAGTGCAAATTCGTCACTTTCTTATTTTTTCCAACCAAACCGCTGCGGGCAACGGACCGATAATTTTATTCCTACTTCAATACACACCGGAGAGTCGTACAGAATTTTTTCAAATTATTTCGCCACGTAGTTTTCCACTAAAAAAATGACGAAACGAGGAATTTTCAAAATTTCTCGTAAAAATTGGCAATCTGAATAGAAATCCGGACACATTTTCATTCTTTTAAACAACAACTACAAAACTCGGGACTCGTCACATTTTCCCACGTGAAAAGTGTCGCTAAAGCCTTTTCGAGAGTTCTCAAAAGCCTCGAAGCGTATATTTAACGATGAAAAAGCTGCATCCGCGCGCGTTTGAATCTCGTCAAGTGTAGAGCGAGAGAGAGAGAGAGCATCGGCACATTCTCGTGTTAGATAAAACGAGCGGAAAGAAATGATTGTAATTCAAGGATGAAAAAGCTTCGGAGCGAAAGATTAATTGGCGATGAAATGGATGAATACAATTCATTAATAAAATTGATAACTCAAGACCAGAAGGTTATTTATTTCAGTGACAGAACGAACGGGGCTTGTGGCATTGGAGGACTCGTGTTTTTCTCGCATAAATAATGCAACATCCCTCGCGGTGCTATATTTCAGAGAGTACGAGGTGCGAGAGAAAAGGAATGAGAAAGCGCGGGAAATGAAGTAGCAAGCTTCGACCGAAGGGGAACAGAGAATTGTGTACGAACGCTGTGTTGCCTGCTGTGTAAGTGATGAGAATTTTTTCTCTCTCTCTCTCTCTCTCTCTCTCTCTCTCTCTTTCTCTCTCGTACGATAAATGGATGAACGTATACAAAGCATAACGATTCGTAAGTATAAATACATTTCCATGTATATAAAGAATGGCGAGTGTATGGGAGCAGCGAGCGAGGGCGAGAGAGCGATAGGCGCGGAAATGAGGAATAGAAGTAACCGGGCGAGCGCGGAGTAAAACGCGACGCGAAACACATGCACAGCTTCTCATTCACTTTCGACGTGGAGCTGCAGCCTTTGCCTCGATCTCTGCGTACTACATGCAGTCAGCATGCTCGTAGCAGCAGCAGCATAAATATGCAGAATCGTGTATCATTGTATACGTAATTCCGAGGGATTCAAGCTGCAGCCCGCAGCGGGAAAAGCCTTTTCCTAAACTCCGACTCAGCTGCTGGCATCGCGTCATTCTCCTCGTATCCTGTGTGCTGATGGTATATATGTGAAAAAGTTACGTGACCGCGGGGAAATATCCACGTGGCTATTTTTCCAACAAATATCGCCGTCGATCGCGAAGAACATTTTTGCGTCGCGAAATCGAGTCGAAATTCTATTTTCTCATTTTTTCGATCGAGCGAATAAAAAAGTTTCTTTTTCCTGACTCGTGGAGGAAGCTATGTGACGGTGAATTTTTTTTTCCACTTTTCAATGTCAACGTCTTTATAATGTCCCAAAATATCGAAAAATCATTTTTAGCAAAATTCAAACGTTTGTAACTCGAAAACGGATTGAGCTACAGGGCTCCCGTTTTGCACAGATGTCAATCTATGGACAAACTCTTCGTTCTCTGAGAATTTGGTTGCAATTGCTAGAAAAATACGAATTCTACGGAATTTTGAAATTTTCAAAAAAAAATTGTCGACGCTCTAAATTGCGCAAATTTAAAGATTTGTTACTAATTGTTTTTTCATCAATAGAGTATCATAATAGGAAGGTTGGTATTGAATTTGGAAAATATCGGTTGAACGGTTGAAATTTAATGATTTTTCCATTTTTACGAAAATCTGATTTTTTCGAAAAATCGTCCAACCGCTTGAATTTTTGCAAATTTTCTAAGATACCGTGTACGAGTCCGTACTCCCTCGTGACTTTTTCGAAAAATTGTCAAAATTCTATAATTTAAATAAAAATACGAAAAACGCTGAAAAATTTGGAAATTGCTTTCTCAATGCACGACGCTCAAAGCTATACCAGGAAGCCAAAGTAAAAAACATAGTTCCTCATATATTTATTTGTTCCTAATGGTAGTAGAAAAAATGGTGGAAACGTCTCGCAGTTGACTCTTTCGATTTCCGTCTCTTTTGTGTATTTTTATTCCTTCCTCTCTATACACCGCGCGCACAACTGTTTTTTCTGCCACGTCGCTTACATTTTCCGAGCCATTCATGATCCCCCTATGTCAATATGTTACTTGTTCAACATTTCTTTATTTTTTTCTTGCTTTTTCCACATTCGGATCTACCGCTGATAAAACATATGCGCGCGCGAGGAGTATGTAATATCGGTGTAGCGTGAAATTTCCGATGTTACAGTTGTCACTGCATTACGCGTTCGCCGTTTTTCCCTCCAGATTCCTTTTTCGCCTGTTTTTTGATTTTTCATGAATATATAAAAATATCGAGGGCGCCGCAGACTCGTTCCGTTCCGATACGTCCCACTGGCCTGGTAAACTCTCCGGAAACCAGTCCCTACCCCTTTTCGCTCCTGCCTCGCGCGACCCTCGCTTACGCTTTTTCCAGTGACACGAGCGCAACAAACATTCCACGCCACCACCACGGCTTGCCTCTTTCTTTTTCTCTCGCGATCCCTCGCGCTGCTTCTTTCTCTCGATTTAACGGACTACTGAATCCTGTTACGTTTCATCAGTCACGTCCCACCCTGCGAATCGCTATTCCACGTATATCTCGACAGCTAATATGTGAATACATTAAGGTCATACGCGAGGGAGCATCAAAAATCGAAACACAGGCTCTCAAAAAATGTGAAAATAAAAAATGTAAAAAAATTCCTCCAATTCCCGAAATTTCACGAAATCGTTTCTCTAAAAATTGATGAAAATTAATTGCAAATGGAAAAGAAAACGAAAATCTATTAAAAAATTAATGAAAATTAATTGCAAATGAAAAAAAAACGAAAATCTAATAAAAAATGGCGACCGAACGATTTTGCGATCGCAATTTTTTATTAGATTTTCTTTTTTTTTCATTTCCAATTAATTTTCCAAAATAATCGAGCGCGCAAAATTGGAAATTTTATAAATACGACGATTCCTCGTGACGCTCCGTAAATTTCCACTTTTGTTTTATTTTCTCACGCAGCATGAAACCCAATTTTTTTCATTGACGAGTACGTACGCGTCACGCGTCTAGGCACACAGGAGCAGCGTGCGAAATATTTATCGCTCGTCTGTATGCGATCCGCGGTGCATGCATGGCCGTCGCTGGGAAAGAGATTGAAAGACGCGCGGAGAGTAGTTGGCGAGCATCATGACGTCGTAAATTCGAAACGACACTCTTTACCGTGTAGCAGGGGCAACACAACGCGATGAGTTACGAGTCAACATTTCTGTCGTACTTGCGCGTGAATCTACGGGGGGATCGTAACGCAGAGATTCCCATAAACATTTACGAATTTCTCAAAATGGAACTCGCGGAGCTTTTCGGTCCGCGGCAGGCGAGTTTCTCTAAAATTCTTGTCGTTCGTTGGTCGGCGAGTGTATAAACAATTAGCACGAGGAGAAACTTGCGGATATCTCGTCGGAGAATCAATCATTTAGAATAAATCTCCCATCATCCCATGGCATGCGGAAATAAAAAAGAAAGGAAAATTCGCCGCGCGTTTCCTTCGGGTGTGATTCGCCACGAAAGCTTTTCAATCTTTTCTCCCCACCGAGTCCGCATCCTCGGGGATTGTGAATTTCAACCCCCATCAAATTTATCAACCATCAAACATTGTTAACATTTTTTCCCTCGTCCTTATCGACAAATCTTCGATCCACTGATCGAGGAATTGAGTTTTTATCAGTCGGAGGCGTATGTTAAGTTGTTTATATTGAAAATAATGATAAAAATGATAATAAGATGTTCTCGGAGAGCTCGTAGAACGAAACGTAAATTTATCATTTATGAAACACGGTGCAACGAAATGCGACCAGGTCGCCGCTCTACAATGGATTTTATCAAATAAATAATCATTTTTAATTCATATTTTTATCCATTTACCCCCCAATTTCCCATGAAAAATACCGGCGTATTTGTTAAAATATCTCAGAGCGACGTTAACCGATAATTTATCGCATTATTTTTTCTCGGCGCATACGATGAATGAAAAATGAGAATGAAAATATATCCGAATCTGGTGGTGGGCATTGAAAGTGGTCGGGAACGTAGCTGCACCGATAATAAGATACAATTTGCATAGGAGGGGGCCTGGTCGGAGCATGTATTACGGTGAATAGGCGAAACCAACGAGACTTTCCGCCATTGATGCGATTTTGCTTCGGGCCGTTACACAATCGCAATAGACAAAGTTTCCGATCGCCAGAATCAGATAAATCAACTCTGAAGCGTTGCAGCGTGCTTGCCCATACGTATACACACAAATATGTCAATGTGCACTCGTCTATATATTCATAATACATAAACATACAATGCGATCTCTGTTGGAAATGGTAAATGGGTTTGTTGGTGAGTCTATCGTGCAGAAACTCCGGTAAACAATAAACAGCATAGCAATGTGAATCGAGTCTCGTTCCACGAGCTCTTTCCGACCATCTTATTATTATTATCATTGCATACAGTCAAATTTAATCAAGAAAAAAAAAATGTTAAATATGAAATCATATTTTATCAGAAATTGGGCAAAATTTTTTTTTTTTTCATCCAAGAATTACATGGCTACGGAATTTTTGCTTTTTTTTTGTTCAGACTCTCGCGAGTCTCTGTCGCACGCGCTGATGCGGAAACTTTGGAGTTTGAAGTATCGCCGCGCGGCATAACGCTTCGCGAAAGGATACGCGCGACTCGAACCCCGAAAGCCGGACATTGGGGAAAAGCACCCCGCGCGAGAAAAGCCCATCTTCGTCGCCTGACCGGCGGTCACCCCGTCCCCCTGCGACCCTCCGGCAGCCAAGCATGGCACGGAAACACGAAAACGTTTCAGGCTCTCGCTCGCGAGTCCTCCGACAAGTCGATAACATATCCCATACATTTATGCACATACAGAGAGCGCTTGTTGTTGAAGCGAGCGCCCTTCGTGTTCAAAGTTAAAATAGAGAGTTGGACCGAAAAATAAAAAATAAAAAACGCGGAATACTTTTTCCATTACGACGTTTTTTTTTATTTTTCCAATAATCCGCTTGAACCACCGACTCCGCGCGCGCAGTTGGAAAGTCCAAATACCTTTTCAATCCTTTTCCTCAATTTTAAATATTTCCTCAATATTTCAAACAAATTTCGCGGAAATATTTTCGAAAATTGTGCGAAAGCGAATAATGTTTTAAAAAAATTCGAAATACTGTTTCAATCTTTTTCCTTAAATTTCGAAAGCTTCAAAAATATTTTGAAAATCACGTGCAAGGAAATAACGAACAAAAAAAAACGCCAAAATCTTCCATTTCTTTCATTACGAATATTTTTATTTCCAATAATCTGCTTCGACCATCGACTGCGCTGCTGAAAAGTCCAAATACCGTTTCAATCCATTTTCCTCAATTTCAAATATTTGGCAAAGCATTTTATAAAATTGGGCGAAAGCAAATAATGTTTTTAAAATATTCCAAATACTGTTTCAATCTTTTTCCCTAAATTTCGAAAGGTTGAAAAATATTTTGAAAATCACGTGCAAGGAAATGACGAGCAAAAAGAAACGCCAAAATCTCGTATTTTTTCCATTACGAATATTTTTATTTCCAATTATCTGCTTCGAGCATCGACTGCGCTGCTGAAAAGTTC
Source organism: Hyposoter didymator (assembly GCA_037952995.1). Taxonomy (NCBI): domain Eukaryota; kingdom Metazoa; phylum Arthropoda; class Insecta; order Hymenoptera; family Ichneumonidae; genus Hyposoter; species Hyposoter didymator. The sequence goes on from JBAJMU010000009.1 coordinate 276,004, forward strand.
AAATACCGTTTCAATCCATTTTCCTTAATTCCAAATATTTGACAAAGCGTTTTATAAAATTGGGTGGAAGCAAATAATCTGTTGAAAAGGCTCCAAATACCGTTTTAATTTTTGTTTCCCAAATTTTCAACATTTCGAAAATATTATAATTTTAAAAATGTTTGAAAAAATGTAGAGCAAACAATGTTAAAAAAAAAAAAAACGGTTCAAATACCGGTTTAGTGAATTTCCCTCAATATCCCATATTTGGACAAGATTTTAAAAAATGGTGTGCAAGGAAATGACGTTAAGTACTGGGAACTGGAAATGAATGCTTTTCCTGTTTTTTCATTGAACAATTTTGCGAGGCAGAACGTTTTTGTTTTGTTTTTTTTTTTTTTTTGTGACACATCGAACGAATTTGCAGTACACTGGCCTCGATATGTTAATATGACTTGGTACATCGAAATTCCATGTTGTATATACCCGGCAAACTCTGTCCGCTCTGCCATCACCGCAGCATCGATAAAAGCTTCACAGCAGCCTCAATAGTTGCTCGCTTAATGTATACATATATGTATATACTTTGTGGATACATATATATGTGTAAATACATATAGTTATGGTCATGTTAGCGCACGCCCCTTCGCCATTCGATTGGGTACAGAATGTGCATATACGTCGGAACCAGAATTTCCATATCTACTTGGGAGAGAATATTTTAAGGGATTTTGGCACGAACGCCGTTACGGTGTGAAAATATTGAGACAGGCGCTTGAATTATCAGCATATATGTGTACATCATTTTTTCCAATGGCAAAATACATGGGTTCCAAAAAAAAAAAAAAAAAGAATAAAAATCTTACGACTTTTTTTTTATACCTTGATCAATACTTGTTGAGATTCGATATAAAATATTATTGTTCGTGATGTACGAGCGTGAGCGAATATTCTTGTGCTCGATCGTAAGGAACTTTGTTTTTTTTCGCTTGGGAATGAACAGAGAATCGAATTTCCACGAGTTTTTCGAGAAATATGATTGTTCAGTGAATGGAAATGAGGGAAATTATTTTTTGAGACGCTAGAGTGTCGTTCTAGACACACTGGGTCTATTTGACCCGGGTCAAAATGACCCGATACGATTAGATTGGTAAAAAGGATTTCACTCGAAATTTCACGCAGTAAAATGAATGAAAATTATTTTCTTAAACACTCAAACGTCTTCCCAGACACACTGGGTGAATTTGACCCCTCAAGAAATGACCCAATACGATTGAAGGATCCCAAAAAAGATTTCTCCAAAAATTGTTCCCCTGTAAAATGAATGGAAATCATGGAAAATAACTTTTTTACACACTCAGACGTTGTCCCGTACACACTGGGTCAATTTGAACCTGCGAGAAATGACCGAGTGCGATTAATACATAAAAGAGCACGGTGAAGGATAATATGGCAAAGGTTTCAATTTGGCGGGTTAAAAGTGCATGGGGTTTTCTGTAGGAAGCGAGTAACAATGCTGCTGCGAAGAAGAAAGAGTGGAAAGAGTGGTGGAAAGTGGCAGGTTGATTAATACCTGATTGATTTCTTTTGACTGAGAAGTTATCGCCATCGAACCACCTGGTTTCGTCTTTTCCGATTAAATTAGTAAAAGTTCAGAGCCTCGGCCAGCATGATCGCTTTTCCGCAGGTAGAAAGTGTCTATGTACGCAGAGTACAAAATATAATGGGCCAGATAGAACGCGAGCAGGAAGAAATGTCGTTGGTGAGGTTTTGCAGGACGCCGCCTCCAGGGGTCGCACGAAAAGTTGGGTAGAGCGAGCCTGCGTCGGTCGCGGCGAAGCAATCAAAAGGGAGAGAGAGAGGCAGCAGCGGATTATGTGGCATTTATTCCTCCCGTTCGCTGATTCGGCGCGAGCCAACCTTCTCGTTCCCCCGTTTTTACATTTTTTTTTTTTTTTTTTTNTTTTTTTTTTTTTTCTATCTTTTTATCCTCGTTCTCTTTCCTTCTGTCTTTCTCACCCAGATCCAACGTTGCCTGCTGGCAGCTTTAGGGGCGAATGGAAAAAAGGATTGTCCTCGCGGTAAAACTAGTGCGGGAGAGACAGATTGTCGGAGCAAGGTGAAAAAAAAAACGAAGAAGAAAAAAAAAGAAGAATACGTAGAGCAAGAGAAAATGAAGAGGAAGCATCGAGGTGTCTCTTCCTCTTTTACTCTCTTACTCTCCTATTTGCATCCCTATGTCTATACAGCGCGCCGAGGTATGCGCGCCGAGCAACTGGATGAGCAGAGAATGAACCGAGGCAAAAAAATGTCATCGCAATTTTGCCTCTTTTGTAAAGTGAACGCGCCGCAGCAAAGCTTCATAGAGAATAAATGGAAAAAAAAAAAATGAGCGCGAGACACACGCGGAAGAATAGAAAATAAATATTGAGTGTTTCTGCCTTCGCTGTGAATCATTTTGTTGCATTTATTTTCCCATTACATTTTTATGGACACCGCGCGTAAATTCACTTGACAAATTCCTTCGCTGTGAAAAACTTGGATTTTTCTATTTTTTTTCATATCACGCCATTTCGTTTTTATTTTTCGGCGAGGTTTACAAATATTTACGGATTATTGCCGCGGAGTGAAAATAACAAGATGCATTCCTCTCGTAAAAAACTTTGTACCTTGGAAACGTGGGGTTTTATGGGGCTGGAGAGAAAAAAGATTCGATTCGCCCACAGCAATCTCATCAACATCAGGATCGAACTCGTCATACGATCCCAACCGCAATTCGTCGAGACGTCGTAATATAAAGGCTCGAGTTTCGTGCACACACACGCCAACAGAGCTTTTGTCTTTGAAAGTTGTCGAACTAATTTCAAAAAGTCTGCATTTTGCGTTATTTTTAATAAATAAACGCGAGTGTATTTTTTCAAGTTTTCAATATTCTCATCGCATTATCTCGGCAGTGTTTCGGATGCTGGACCAAAAAGTCGCGTGTCATTTACTCGACAGTTACATATTCGTGGAAGGAGCTGATTGGATCGACGTAGAAATAACTCGTGCGACTTGGAGTTGCCGGTTGAATTGGTCCCCGACAAAAATTACTATAGAGACTCGCGCGCGGTCGTGGTACTTTCTTATCCGGGCGATTGTCAATTCAGCGTGGTCGGTAGTAAATTTTCAAATTCGAACGGAGGTCCACGCAGTTGCGCGATTCCGAAGCTGCTGCTGCTGCAGTGGCTAACGGTGCGAACGTAGTTTCGATTCTTTTCTGTACGCGAAATAGTAAAAGAAAATCGCGGACCGAGGGAGAAGGACAAGATTTGTTGGCCACGAAGGTTTTTGCGCTTGGGATCTCGATCTCGTCCCTTGTATAGCGCGTCTGGTTAGAGAGAAAACCTTTCGCGCTACATCGGAGCCCAGAAGTTGAGCAGTTTTTTTTTTTGTTCGTTTCTCCAATGTTTTTTATTCTCGTACTATGGAAGACGGACGCGCGGCGCTATTAAATGGAGCGTATCACGAAAGCAGCTTTTTCTACTTTCTTCGCTGATGAAATGGGTGAGCACTTTTCCTCCTCGGAGTATACTTGGAGAGATCGTTTCTTCTTTACGAGAGACACACACGGCCGGGACGCACGCGACCACAAAACTTGAAACTACCCTTCGAAATACCCAACTTTTATCAATAATAATAAATATCAACGTGTATATTCGCCTTTTTTACCACTTTTTACCCAACTTTTTACCTTTTGCGCGATAATTTTGGCCGCGCTACTCGCATCTGAATCGATCCCAAATCCTCCGGACGGACCATTGGTTATTCATTTATAATGGATTATTGATACGGCATGAAAATAAAAAACGTTTTCTTGCCCCACGATATAGTTGCCAAGCACTTTTTTACAATACGCGAACCTTAAGGACGCTGGATCGCGACGGTCAAATGTAGTTTTTAGTTTTTCTTACATATACAAAATGCTTTGAGAGTCCAAGTTCATTCAAAAAAGTTGTTACAAATTGACTAAAGAACAGCATACTCTAAATCCAAGATTTTCCGAGGTAATCTGTATTTTTTATACAATAAAGAAAATTTCGAAAAAATTTGACGACCGATTTTTTGGAAAAAAGCTCTTAAAATTGCGCGAGCTATTAGACACGACTATTCTCTTTGTGAGGTGGAAATTGAAAGGAATTCTATCGATAGGAAATTTAGCAAACAGCAACGTCCTTAATTCGTGGCATTAGCGAGTAGCTGAGGGATGATTCGCGATGCTGGTTTGGTGACTGCGTATCCTGGAAATTTCTGGTTTGATTCCGGAAGCGTGTGCTCGGGACTGCGAACAGTAGCAGTAGGTTCTCTGATTCGCGTGTGATTCACACTCGGCGTGCTACCGAACACCGATGAGATTATGGTGCACGTACAGCAGAGCATCAGGGAACGAAGCAGGCGCGAGGGGATGATAGGGGACGATGTTACTCTGGTGGATTTCAGGAAATTGATATTCCTTGCCACGGCTCGAGTGAGAACGCGGATAATGCTAACCCTGCTTCGGTATGTGTTGGCGTCGTCGTGTATGTGTGCAAGGATTCTGCTCCCTCTGCTCCTTTCTATATGGCAGTTGCTTGTCGTTACATGAGGATATTGACATTTCTCTCTCTACATTTATCCATCGCACTCGCATCTTTTTCGTTTTTGCCTCCGTCTCTCTTTCGGTCTCTATCTCCCAGTGAAATATTGACCTCGTTTCTGCTCTACGCTCGGAATTTCAGCGTTGCATGTTAATTGACTCGCAATCAGTGTTTTAAACGATTTGTTCGGGTTTCCCGAGTTCATTGTTTGGCCTCGAATATGTGCGCAGCGTTGAAGGACTCATCTCGAGTCCTCCAACACGTGTATTACGTTTGTACATGCTGCATTTATTCAATGCGTATTATTTCTGTGCACTGGCCAACGCGGGAGACTCGATGTAATTGCTTGATTAAATAAAAATTGCTAATTTCACTCAACGATTGCGATCGAACGATATTTATACTTTTCATCCAAGTTCATCAGGAATATTGAAATTTTGAAACTGCGATTGATTGCCTTGTGGCAATCCTTTTATTCATTATTTCAAATTTCAAATTTCATTATTGCAAATTTATTTTATTCATTATTTTTTCCATTTTTTTTTTAGTGAATTCGGTTTTTGAATGGCAAAGAAGGCTGTTGCACTATTTTTAACGAATACTGTATGAAAATTTTTCCCTCCGCTATAAAAAATAATCAGTTTTCATTGTTTTTCAATGATGCGAACTTAAACATCGCTTTCGTATGATACAGAAGGTTGCGTCGTTGAAATTCGGCGGAAAATGTATTTTTTATTAATTATCTTGATAATTGATCAACTTTAAAAATTTTTTTTTTCTAAATTCGGTTTTCGAATTGCAAGAAAGGGGCTGTCGCACTATTTTTGCCAAATACTGTATGAAAAATAATGAGCTTTCGGTGCTTTTGAACGATGCGAACTTCGACATGGTGTATTTCGCATAAAATCATTCGCACATTTCGTTTCCCCATTCACATACTCATGTTTTCGAGTCGAAATCTCGTATTCGAGCGCCACACAAACATTTCAAGGGTTTTAGAAGACTACTTCTCATCCGCGTCGTGTGTGAGGCTGCTCGTGACCGAACTGCCGCGTCGTTCCCTAGACAACAGCCTCGTAAACGTTGTCACGGCAAATAAATTCAAATGGATTTCTCGTAAAATGCGTTTTTACACCTACACAGATTTTACGATCTCTCGCAGAGTAGATGCGAGGGAGGCTGAGAGGATTCGCGAGAGCAAGGGAGAGATGCAAGGGTTGCAAATGCGGAATGAGGCCATCTAGAATATCAATACAAATACAGAGTCTTTCAAAATTCCCAAAAACTAAAGTTTAACGACTTGTACAAAATATCTTACAAAATTTACAAAAATTATAGCAATTGGATGATTTTTCGGAAAACTCTAATTTTCATAAATTTCGAAAAATCATCAAATTTAAACCGTTCAACCGATTTTTTCCAAATTCAATACCAACCTTCCCATCATGATACTCTATTGATAAAAAAACAAATTAGTAACGAATCTTAAAATTTGCGCAAGTTAAAGCGACGACAAACTTTTTTTGAAAATTTCAAAATTCCGTAGAATTCGTATTTTTCTAGCAATTGCGACAAAAATCTCAGAGACTGAAGAGATTGTATAGATTAACATCTGTGCAAAACGGGAGCCCTGTAGCTCGAACCGTTCTCGAGTTACAAACGTTTGAATTTTGCAGTGCCAGAACATGCACACACGCACACATCCGGCCATTTTTTCCCGATTTGATTTGTCGATGTTTTGGGACATTTAAAGCAAACTGACATTAAAAACAGGAAAAGAAAAAAAAATTTCATCGTCACATAAGAGACGATGCGACGAGAAAATTGAAAAGTGGAAAAACTCACTCCCTTTTATTTCGAGACTAAAAAACAAATGTTTAATCAACGAGAAATATTCAATTAATCGAAGAAAATGAATGAGATGGATTGATGAATATATACAAAAAAAAAAAAGTCACGAAATACGAGCCATTTCTCACGCCTCAAAGGGAACAATGGAACAAGAACTTGTTCCTTTTCTTCTCATTCGCGAATAAAAGGATAGAGCGAGAGTCTCGAGCTTTAAGAGACCTCAGCAGCATCGACAACGACGACGACCACCGCCGCACCACGTCGAAGTTTAATCAAACTTTCAAAGACGCGTCGTTGAGCACTGCGAGCCGCGCGCGCCAGAGGAAAGAGAGAAGGTGATGAAATGAGGAGTTACACGATAAAATGTCTTAGTCGCAGCGGCGAAAAGATCGCGCGCGCGGGAAGGGACGAGGCGCGATGAAGCTCGAGAATGGAGCACGACAGAGAGATAAGAAGAAGAAAGTCTCGCGCGTGGAAAAGGCCAAAACTCGGTATAAGTTGGTATTGTCATTTGCGCGAATGAATCGCATGCAATAGGCGAAAGATAGAGAAGGTACACGGAAAGACTAAGTTTCCTCGGTCACGATTCTCGCCTCCGCGCCCTGGAACCGCTAAATGTACAGCGACGGAATATCTTATCCTCACTGCTCCGGATCACGGAGCTCCGTCTGTCTGTTTCCTTTTGGTTTTAGCGGAGATTTCATTCGTTTTATTCGATACGTTTGAAATTTTGAGTCCGCGTGATTCTCGTTTCGATTTATTTGAAACTTTGGACGATACTCAAGTTTGCATCGTTGATATTCAACGTGAAGAATATATTTTTTATTTATTATTTTGATAATTAATGAACTTTTTCCAATTTTTTTTAGTGAACTCAGTTTTCGAATGGCAAAGAAGGCTGTTGCACTATTTTGACCAATATTGTATGAAAATTGTTCCCTCCACTATAAAAAAATAATCAGTTTTCATTGTTTTTCAATGAAGCGAACCGCAACATCGTTTTCGTATGATACAGAAGGTTGCATCCTTGAAATTCAACGAAAAATATATTTATCAATTAATTTACTTTTTCTAATTTTTTTATAGTAAATTCGGTTTTTGAACTCTACTTTGAAAAATAATGAATTCTCGTTGCTTTCCAACGATGCGAACTTGAGCGAGCTTAGAAAACATTGGATCCAGAAATTTTGTTTAGGAATAGTCGCCAAGTGTTGTTAATGGAATGACAAAGCTCGTGAAGAGACGAATTAAAGTTTTTAGTGAGCGAAGATCGAAAGTCAGTAAGTCAGAGTGGATGAGCAGAGAATCGCGGAAGAGGAAGTAGATGAAGGAGAAGACGAATAAGGGGTGAGCGCGAGTGCGAGGGGTCAAAAAGCGATAAAGTCTCATCATCTCGTTGCAAGTTGGCGCGATCGAGAGAGCAGAGCGTCAACGATGAGAAGAACAATCGTGCGGAGCAGGCTGAGGAGAATCGTCGACTGCTCTGCTGCTGGTATAGAGTTGGACGAAAGTTTCGTCGCGTATACCAAACGAAGAGTAAACGAGGAGTGTATGCGGGGAGCAGGCCCCTTGGCCCGTATCCCCCAGCCCACACATCCATTCACAAAGTCCAAGTCAAACGATCCTTTGATGAGGCTTTACAGAGCATGTCGCGAGCTTTTCCAAAAGGCAAAGTCCGGAGCGACCCTTTTCCGATCTTCTCCAAAACCTTCAACGCGATCGCAACTCTTTATTATAAATAATTCGCTCTTTCGTTCGTTATTATCGCTCTATCGATTCCTCGTCATTGTCCTCGATGGCTTTACTTTTTAAAAACTCAATATTTTATAAACCGAATAAAAGTATTTCCAAAATTTAACGAATTTTTTTTTTTTAAATGCAACAAAAATGAAATTCCGTTTTCTGAACAGGAAATTGAAGATCGAAACTCCAAAACCGGAATTGGCTTGACAAAGTTCCTCGTCCACCGGCCTTGATGTTAATTAATTGCGTAATTATCGCTCGATCGATTATTTTCGAAATGTAACGAAAAAGAATTAATAAAAAATTTAAAAAATGCAACAAAAATTAAATTTCGTTTTCTAAACAGGAAATTTTTGACTTCAACTCCGAGACCCCGAAAGTGTCTCGACAAAGTTCCTCATCCGCCAACCCGAGTGTGAATTAATTTTGTAATTATCAAAAAAAATTTAATATTCTATAAACGGAAGTAAAGAATTTTCGAAATGGAGCAAAAATAGAAAAAAAAAAAACAAAATCTTAAAAATTTCAACTCCGAAAACGGAAGCGACTCGAAAAAAAATGCATAAACTGCTGAAAACTGATCGCGGTATTACGAATTTTTGGAACGACTGCCATGAAGTCCCCGACGAGGAAATATTTAACGACACATCGCGTCGTTTGCATCAATTAATTCGACTCGACTTTATCGATCGCTTATTTTTTTGCAATCAGCGCGTTATTTTCTCTGTATATCTGGCTGAATCGAAAGAACAACAATGCAGCGTCATTATGCGATAGGTAACAAGGGATATATCGAGGAGAAGGAAGAATAAAAGTGAGGGGCGGATTGTTGAGCGAAGAACTGGTGAAAAAATAGCAAGAGTTTCGTGTCAATGAGTGACACAGTTGAGTTAGTGTGTCACGCGTTGCGATAATTGTGCGAATTTGTTCTCTTTTCGTCGAGTCCTCTCGCTATAGAGATGCCCAGTCTGTTGCCAGCGTAAATTTAGCTGCTGGGGAGTTAATTCGATCGAGCGAGAAAACACGTGTCATCCGCCGCGCACCGCGTGTTTCCCCGAGGCTCTTTCTCACCCTTTCTTCCCTCATCGCCGCTGCTGCTCCCGCTTTCTCTGCTCCTCGTCATCTTTCGCTTCTTCGCAATCAGCGCTGCTCTCTCTCTCTCTCTTTTTATCTGTAGCGTGCGGCGTTTCCTCTCGCGATGGCACTGAATCAAAAGCCTGGCAATACGAGAATGAGCCTCTCGCACAAAACCCTCGCAATAAGGCACGTCGACGCCAACAAGATTCGTGTGTGGACAAAATTTTCTATGAAATACTAATGATGTCAACGGGCGAATCTCGAACAAGAAAAAAACAAAACAAAACGACGTTATTGTGTCGTGTGTGTAGCAAAATGGAAAGACGACAAACGCTTGCTCTGCTAATTTATTAATTGCAATTTGTATTTTTTACAAGTTCCATTGAGCCGAATCGAGCAAAAACGTTTGCTTTGTATTTTATTGATTTTTATGGAAATCCCATGGGATTTCCATGGGGGGAAAAAGGATTTTTATGTTTTTTGTATTTGCAATTTGTTTTTTTTGCAAGTTCTATTGAGCCGAATCGATCAAAAACGTTATTTTTGTATTTTATTCATTTTTATGGGAATCCCATGGGGTTTCCATGGGGGAAAAATGATTTTTATGTTTTTTTTCGCGCTTCACAAACATTTTTGGGTTTTGCCGAATTATTCGAGAACGGGAATTTGTTCGAAAGTGTTTGGAAAGTTGGCGAAGAGAGAGAAATTAATTTTTCAAAATAATTCGAGTTTCTCGTGTCGCAGGACTTTCGGAATTGATTGAAACAAAAAACGTAATTGCTCTGTACGCGTACGTAACACGTACTACACACCAGCAACGTGTGGATCCATACGAATCGACTCAGCAAACGCAATCATTTGCGCGCTTCATGAAAAAAGCAATTTGGCTCTTCGATTGATCAAACGAATGATGCAATTTTATTCGGAGGGTTTTAATTCAATGAGCTTCAAATTGAGACAAAATAAAAGCAGATGGAGCAAAACTCTGTGGGATTGAAAAAACGTATCAAAACTTTGGAAAACATCCAACTGATTGCAGTCGCGAAGCCATAACGTGGCCCTATAATTATATTTTCGCTGGATAATCAAAACTCGTCCGCGTCTTTGACTTTTTCCCTAAACAAAAACCGACCAAATCGGAGCAAAACATTTTTTCCGATTTTTTTTAAAAATTCGACGCCAAACAAAAAAAGTATAATTATTTTTTTGCCGAATAATCAACTCGTCGTTTTTTGAGGTTTTTCCGTCAAAACGCTGAACCAATCAGAGCAAAACATTTTTTTCAATTTTTTTCAAAATTCGACCCTAAAAAAACGAAAATCTGTGAATTTTCATTTTTTTTTTTATAACCAACAATATTTTTCTTCCGAGAAAACAAAAATGGAAATTAATTTTTGTAAAAAGGAAAAAAAAATGGCGCAATAATGTGAAAAAAGGGGAAAAAATGATGGGGATTTGGTTCGGTTATCCGTGCGGCGACGTGTAACCGCGCCGCAGGAGTTAGCGCATCTGGCGCACCCGCGACAGGAAATGGGCTCGCGATAGTCGCAAATCAACGGCGAGGCTGCATTCGCACGTGACATCGAGAGACACGATACTTTCGCACCGATTGATGCCTACGCGCACCATTTTACGGGCTCGTTCGTCAGGTTTGCACGAGAGAAGGAAAAACAGGAGCGACGACATTGTACGGGGGAAAAAAAAATGTAAAAACGAAAAGGGAGGAAAAAAAAATGAAAATGTGATCGTAATTGAAAATTCGGGAGTGTAAACAACGGACTCACCTTTGAAGAAGAAAACGATGAAAAATTGGAAGCGTCGATTGATCGATGGCATTTTTAAATGGTCGCTACATTAATCGAAATGAATCACCAAAATTGAATCGTTTAAACGCTTAATTAATATTTAATTAATATTTCGTTAATTATCACGCCAATGAATGTAAACAAAAAAATAGAGAAATATTTTTAATTCATAGTTTTAAAAATTGGCTGACGGAATTTGAATATTTGGCGGGAGGTTTCAGCCCGAGTTGCAACAAGAGTTTCCGGTTTATAAATTCGCATCAACGCCGATAACGAAATCGAGGTTTTTATATGGGAAAAATGTATTTATTTTTGTTCCTTAGTAACAAATATCGCGATCCGGTGTGTTTGGCAAACTTGCGAAACGAATATCAACTTTTTGGGATCGAGATCGGGGTGCAGAGCTGCGTGGGCGAAGTCTCGCCTTCAACTGGCGCGCGTCCGCGATCCCACCCCTACGTTTAGCCACCAGCCGGCTCTCCACCGGCTGCTGTTGCTCCCTCTCGTTTCGCAAGCTCTGCTCCTCATCGCCGCGCGCTCTCCTCTTCTTCCTTCTGCTCCTGCACACTTTTTCCCTCTGTCCCTCCTCTACTTATTCGCGCGTGCATGGAGAACAACGAGACCGAATAACAACGGAAGCCCGCGACCCCGACCAATACTCGTGCCCCCCGAAATTTTCGACAACGCGGAACCCCTCCGCGTCTCCCCCTCGACACTAACGTTATCTAGTTATTTCAGATTTACTCCAATTCGGTCCAATTCGCCAAAGCAACAATGCTTCGCCCTCCCTCCC
>JBAJMU010000009.1:287917-329068 GCA_037952995.1 Hyposoter didymator
AAATAAACAAATAAATGAATAAAAAATAAATGATAAATCTCTCTCTCGCGCTCTTTCTGGGCTTGTTGCTTAGTTTTCGTTGTTGAACCTTATTCGTCTCTCAAACAAAGAGACAATATGTTCATTGTTGGAAATATAGTTTTGTGCCCGTAGGAAAAGTTGGGGTTTTGGTGGAACGAAAAACGTGAAAAAGATGGCGAAGCATCAGGGAAACTATATACGCGATGAATTGACGCGCGACCGAGAGCGCAGCATAGAGCGAGATTGAAAAAGGAGAAAAATCGAGAGAAAAGGACCGCGCGGAAAGAAAGGAATAGAAAAGTCTCATGCAACAGCAAACCCAAAAAGCAATTTTTTATCGTGGGATAAACACATCTCGCGAATTAATAACATCGAATCAGCCATGCGATAAAACCACTTGGCCAAACAAAAAACAAGTAAACAAACAAATTTTTTGCCCGAGTTACGTTTGCCACCAACTCCCTTCGCTTCTCCCTCGACTTTTTATCCCAAATACAGAATATCCCTCGAAACCTGACAAGTGAATCGTCCTCAATTTCCAAAAGTTCACGAAACCAATGTTTTCCGCCGTATATCGATCATTATTTTATTTATTATATTTATTTATTTATCAATTTATTTATTTATTTATTCATTCATTTATTTATTTATTATTTCATTAATATCAACGTCAACAACGAAAAATCGAAGAATTTTCGATTTAGAATTTTTTTCGTCCGGCCTGGCAAAACAAAATTTACGGGCCCGGCAAATCGATAGGAATTGCTCGCGAATTGGTGCTACAGCTTTGTCTTTCTTGTCGAGGATTTATAAGCCGTAAGCCGGGGAAAGTAATGAAATGCAGAAAAACGTCGTTGTTATCGACATACGCGAGAGCTCCGAGGGTCAAAGAAACGAAGAAATAAGGAATAAAGAGAATTGTGGAAAAAGTTTCTTGGCACTGCGAAAGCCTTCCGCAAAGTTTGGCTTAATCCCCACGATACGCGCTTCGCCCACGAGCTTTAATAATTTACTCGGAGAATCTTCGGTATTAATAGTTAAACGGATTGAAACGATTAGACTCTATGGCCACGGGTCACGAGCGTATTATCCGCTTGATAAAATATCGTGCGACAAGATTTTCAACGTTTCCACAATTTCCGAGGCCAATCAAATTGTTTTATCGATTTTATTCACAATTTTTTCATCGAAATCCTCCGAACGACGTTTTTCCCTATTTTTTCTTCATAAAACGCAAAAATCTTGACGAAAAAATCGATTTTAGAAAAAAAAATTCCAAGTCGATAACCTCGTCAAAAATTCTCTGAGAATTTATGGAAATATTTTTCTTGTTTTTTTCTCGCCTCCGCATCGATTTCACGTAACGTAAAAATTGTGAAATTTTTAAAACTCGTCGAGTTTAAAAAATCGAACGAAATAAATTCTCGAGACTCGAACGAGCTCCAGCAGGCGATAAAACGAATTGAGAAAAGAAACGTAATTGTGAATGGCGACTCCCAAAAGTAAATCTAAACTCTCGACGATGACCCACTCCGTCGAGCTGATTAATTAATTCCGAACCGAGATGAATTTGCGCAACGAATTCGAAACGCCTTGTTTGCCTCACCGATTGCCTGCCTCCCGCGTATTGTGTGTTCGTTCAACTCCCGCGGGCAATTTTCCGTTATCCTATATGCATGCATGCGCGCCTCGTGCCCTGCTATTCCAAATTCCGAACGTTACCGATTTATCAAGCCGAAACTTCGTGTTGTTCGATTTTTTACTTTTATTCTCGCGCTCTATCAACAGCAATTACGCATCTGTGTGAAAATCAAGTTTTTGCCGTACTTACGGTCGTTGGCATCGCGGTTTATTTATCTGACCCATTTCGACAGGGACAGAGACGCTCAATCGCGAATAAAAACCACAAAAACTGTTGCGTGTGTACTTACGAATCTTCGTTGACGATTGCCTGCTCCCAAGGTCATCGCCGCGGTCACGAAATCCTTACCTGAAGGTCAATCTCCCGCTGTGACTGTTTTTCTTGAAATCCGCAAACACTGCACTGTCGTTTGGATCGCGAGCACAACGAAAACCTCGGGCTGCTCCGAACGGAGACGCTTTTCGGAGCTTTCGGCACGAAAACAAAGTTCGTCGCGACCGGCAAACCAAAACACTCTCGCGTCTAGGGATGGGCGATTATTTTCGATTAATCGATTGTACCGATACTATTGTTCGAATAATCGATTATATTTTGTCGATTTATTTTCTGGCCGATTAATCGATTTTCGATTTTTATTCGGCAATATCGACGATTGATAAGCCGTGCTTAATATATATCATTATTTATGTTAACAGAAAAAATTATGTTTAATATTATTCACGATTATCAATAATAATGTTGATAATTTCTCAGGTACTGAATATATCGGCAAAACCGGATTCCAATTAAGGAATTCTCTTAAGAATCGATCAAGAATTTCTCGAGAGCAGTTTAAAATTAAGGTTATTTTTTACAATAATTTACAATAATAACAATAATTTGTTATTCTTCGATTAATCGATTCAGCGATTTTTTTTACTGGAAAATCGATTTTCAGATCCGATTGTTTTTCCAATAATCGATTTCTGTAAAATCGATTATATTTTCAACATCGCCCATCCCTACTCGCGTCTCGTGATTATCGCGATATATATATATTCTGTACGCGACACAACGACAATTGTTGCTTCAACACTGCACGCACTTTTCAGCAACAGAGTTTCTTACGAACCAAGTTGCAAACAATCTTGTCAATCACTCGGACGAAGAAAAGTTAAAAAAAAAACTTAAAAAAAAAACAAACTTAACTTTTCGTCGAGTCCGAACAGAGACTCGCGCGCGCCCGCGCCGCGCGTCGGAACAGAGTTTGCGCGGGCAAACTTTCCAAAACTCGAGGAACAACGCCGATGGAAGAATTTTGTTCTGCGCATGCGCCCCACTGGCGACGGAATTCCGAACTAGCACGCGAAAGGTATCGCGCGCCCTCGGTCGGTAAGTTACCGACATAGCGGTTTTAATGGCTGGGCTCTTTCTCGGTTGGCGGAAGCTCTCACTGACCCGGGCGCGATAGTGAAGGAGCCTGAGAGGGAACCAGTTTTGTAATCCTGAGAGTTTTCCACAGGCCTTCGTTCGCTTCTTCTCCGAAAAACTCGATTTTTTCGACACGATGGACGGGAGATTCGATCAGCAGAATTACAACAATTAAAATGTATTCAATAAATTATTTGTTAATTAGTAACTGAATTGATAATTAATGATTATTCGATTGATAATTAATTGATTCATTAATTAATTTAATAATCAAGACGTTAATGAGGAATTCCGAGACTGTAAGGTTTCGTTTACCAGACAAAACAGCCTCGTCCAGAAAAATGCACTTGCACTCGTAACGAGTACGAACTCTGCTACGAAAACGTTATAAAGGGCGGTATTCACAGTCGATTCTTAAATGTAAGTCGGCCTTAAGGCGATCTTAAGATCGCATTTCGATTCACAGACGCAGCTTGAGCTTGCCTTAAGGCAGAACTTAAATCTCGACCTTACCTAAGGTAGAACTGATTCACAAACGATGCTTGAGCTTGTCTCAAGAACGATCTGACTGCATAGTATTCATAGTCGATTCTGAGATGTCTTAAATGCCAACATAACCTCACTATTTGAGCAAAAAAGACGAAATATTTCAAGTCGACGTTCTAGTCGACTTAAGACGATCTTAGAAACGTTTCACCAATAAAACGTTAGTTCTTTTAATAGTGTGTGAGTTGTTTTACGACAGGATTGTTCGAAGTGACTAGTACACATGGACATTTTATTTTTTTTAGATCATTTGAATGATCCCGCGGAAAAACGCTATTGAGCTATTCATCTTCTTTTCTCTATATATAAATCTATACTGCCAAATTCTGTTTGGCCCATTTTTACGCAAAAACCACTAAATTGATTTCAAGAAATCGTTCACTCGCATATGAAGCTCATTAAATCATAATAGGTTTCGGGCTGTACCACATTCCGATAATTTATTTGTTTCGGGAACTCGAACCGCAAAATCACATTTTTTGTCATATTTTATAAACTTTCAAAGTTCACAAGGAATTTAAAAAAGTGATGAATCAAAAAGCTCCTACTACCATTTCAAATATAATGCAAACCCGCGAAGATAATGGGTGGCAGTTGGTGTGTTAATTTGTTATAAAAAACAAGTTGTAACGTTTTTCGTAAAATCAAAGTTCAATGATTTGTCAATTTTTGTGTGATTTAATATATAACAAAGAATGCCTATGCCTTTTCGGTAAAGTAAATGGATAATTATATCGAATGTCCTCCTTTTTGCAATTTCGCGGTCTTTTCTCCGAAAGTTATTTCGCATTCGTACAAAACGTTCGAGAGCACGGCGTACAAGATTTCAGTATAGAGGAGGAACGACACGACACGACGGAAAATTTCGTGACAACCAAATATCTTTATTGATTGGCTGCTACAGCAGAATTATTCCGGAAAGACCCGAACCTCGTGTGAGATTGTCTCAAGCATTGTCTTAACTGAGGTGATCTTAAATGAAATAAGTAAATGCTTGAGACCAAATTCTTACGCAAGGTGATCTTACTTTCCGACTGTGAATACATATGGTCTCAAGATCGCCTCAGTGGTTTAAGACGATCTTACGTGAGGCGATCTTGAGAACGGTCTTGAGACTCGACTGTGAATACCGCCCAAAAAAATAGTGGAACGAGAATTTCTCGGGGATTCGCCACCGGTGGCGCTTTTTTTCGTTTGCGAACAAGAGAATTTTTTGAATGTCCCTGCTGCTCGCTGGAGGCTACGAAATTTTCTTGCGAATTTTTTTTTTTTCATTCGTTTGACGCGCGATCAGTGCTCAACTTGACATTTTTGGGGAATGAGCTCATATGTCACGAGCTATAACTTGTTCATCATTTTACTGGAATGTTCCGTGTGTGATTTTTTTTAAGGAAACGCCAGGATTTTCGATTTTCGAGTAGCTCGTCAATTTTTCACAGTGATCGCGCATCGTCCTTGCAGTTTTTTCTGCTTATTTTGTCGCAGAACACCGCGCACAGTAGTCGCGTGTGTTATTTTCCATTGCGAGAGACAATTGTAATTATATATCGCGACGCAACAGACACATACGTATATAGATATAGATAGAATTTTCTAACCTCTGTACGCGGCGGCGGCAAGCCTGACTATCATTCTAGTGAAATTTATTTTCAAAATGGCAGCTACGAGAAGGTTGCAGAAGGTAAATCCAATTTTCAGTCGATATTGATGGCGATAAGTTTGTAACTTGTGACAAAGGAGTGAAAATAATGAAATGGAATAATTGGAAGAAACTTATTGATACGAAATATCGTTGGTTTATTGTTGCTTCGTTGTGCATCGAGCACGTTACATATAACCACGAAATGTCGACTTTTCGTCCCAAGCATTTCGATCCTCAATATTTCTATTTATATTCGATCCAACGACGAGAAACTTTTCAATCAATTATTCGACAAGTTTTCATACCTCGTGGCACAAACTTTCGCGCTAAAAATCCCGACAAATCGAGTTTTACTTTTTTTCTCCAGGAACTGGGTGACCTTCGGGTTTCGGCCATGAAAAATTTCACAAATATCCAAGTAGACGATTCCAATATCCTCAATTGGCAAGGTCTCATATTACCGGTAAGTCGAAACGCTCGCTCTCCTCCAAAAATTCGATTCCCGCAGAACCAATAAATCTCCCTAAAATTTCGTCATTTCCCTCGGACAAAAATTCGTTAATTTTGAAAATTCGTCAACCGTTTCCTCGTTAACCCCCTCAGGACAGTCCGCCGTACAACAAAGGCGCATTCCGCATCGAGATCAACTTTCCAGCGGAATATCCTTTCAAACCGCCGCGAATAACTTTCAAGACAAAAATATATCATCCCAACGTCGACGAGAAAGGTCAAGTTTGCTTGCCGATAATTAGCGCCGAGAATTGGAAGCCGGCAACCAAAACTGATCAAGGTTGGTAGCATTTTCTTTATTCTCTCCGAAATCTCTTTTTACCCCTTCGAGTACACGCCGGGTCAAATTGACCCGACCTATTTTTTGCCGCTAACTGTTGGTTATCTCGCAGCAACGAACTTGCCGCCAATTAGTTTTCGTTTTCGTTGAAAAATGAATGAAAGAAATGATAAAAACGCCTCGGGTCAAATTGACCCGACAGGCGAAAGGAACGTGCGTACTGACGCGTTGGATTTTTTGCAGTTATCCAAGCTCTGATAGCTCTGGTCAACGATCCAGAACCGGAACATCCGCTGCGCGCCGACCTTGCCGAAGAGTTTTTAAAAGACAGGAAAAAGTATCTGAAGAATGCGGAGGAGTTTACAAAAAAACATGCGGAAAAGAGGCGAGAGACATCGTCCACGGAATAACGTTGATTAGCTGTTACTCACCGAGATGCCTAACAACCGCCCGTCAACTCGATACGTAAGACGCAAGAAGAAGATCCAAGAAACTTGGCCCGTGCCGATTTGATCTGGAATCAGGCAGATAGAGAGCGAGGGAGAGCGAGAAGACGAGGGAGAAGGTAGATAGAGATAGAGCGAAAGATCCCTGTGTACAGTATTGGTTGATCGACGATGAGAACATGCAAATTATAATATTTATATAAGGTGACAACAACAACAACAACAACAAAAGCAATGAGAAGGAGAAAGGCTAAAGAAAGAAAAGGAAGAAAATAATAATAAACTCTTAAGATTATCATTAATTAAAATAAATAATTGTACAATGATATAATTCGAGTGTGCACGTCGTCGTCTCGTTCCACACAACACACACGATCTATCCACGTACAACTCTCGTACGTGTTTCTCGTTGTATCTTCGTTAGAATTAACGATCCAGCGATTGGTCGAATATTCGTCATTCGAATAAGTAGAATTTGGAGACAAGTTTTTTGCGTTCTTTGGCATAGGCTCCACGTATTATCGCGTGTACGATTAATCAATGTGCTTGAATTTTTGTTACTACTTGAAAAATCACGAAACATCGTCCAAGGGACGAAAAAAAACGAGTTTTACGTCGACGACGTTGGGCGACTTTGTCTCGATCGTTAAATTTCATTTGAAAAAGAGTCTCGATGGCGAGTAGCGCAGGAAATAAATATCCAACGCTCGAGGCGCGCGCATTTAATTTTTTCATAAACGCTCTTTGTGGATTCCTCGGGAATGATGAAAAGCGTTGTTTGAGGAAAGGTGAAAGAACGCGTGTGCCAAATGTTTGATAAATTAATCGAACGTCTAAATTTGCTTGTTTACTTCAGAGCTAGACGCTCGTCCACTTTTCTTTCGCGTTCTATGATCTCAGTATGTAGTGCGGCCGTCAACCGTCAACCTAATTCGTCTCGTTTGTACGTTAGAGCTACGCCGCCCTCCCTCCCTTCTCATTAAATAATTCGAGTGCCAAATGTAGAAATTCTTATTGGCAAATCGAATCTCCAGACAAGAAGATAAAATATGAAAATTTTCATCGATTATTATTCGAGTTTGTAGATTATATGTATATATAATCCACGAAAGAAACAAATGTCGTCTAAAAGATGTAGCTTTGCTTTCACTGCGTTCCAGGATCATGGATTCAACAACAATAACAATAAAGTTGCATTTTGTGCAATGGCATTCACTTATTTATTTACTGCTCGCACTAAGAAATTCGTAGGCTTAGAAAAATATAGATAAAAAATTAAAAAGTCGTATAAAAACGAAGGAGCAGCTTCCTGGCTGTGACAATTTTCTTATTTTTTTTTTTTCTTACGATCCGTATAAACGAGATTTGTACATAATTTAAAAGAAATTGATGCAGAAGTTGGTGGTGGGACGAAAATTCCGGAATTTTGAGCGAGAAACGCGCCGGCCGATTATTTTATCGAGTCCATGAGACTTTCCCATGAAAAGTTATCGCGCCCGGGCACTAGATCGACCACGTCGTTTTCCATCACTTCGAAAAGTCGCCGGAACGGCGTGTACTGCTTCAACGAACACTTGTCCCCGATTATTATGAGTTTGTGTTTCGCTCGAGTCACTGCCACGTTCAGTCGCCGAGTGTCCTCGAGGATCGAGAATTCCTGCACAAAAAGTTCAGTCGCTCGTGTCAATTTTTCACCCAATTATTTGGAATCTTTCGCTCTTGTTGCTTTTATTTCGTACCCGAGGTTCTTTGCATTTTTCCGAGACGCTCCTCGTGCATGAGAACAAAATTACATCCTTGTCTCGTCCCTGGTACTGATCCACCGTGTTTACTTCGATTCCTTCGCTCAGTCTTCGCAGCAGCTCCACTTGGTCCCGGAACGGGCAAATTATTCCGATGGCAGACGCCTCGACGCCTCCCTGGACAAATAAAAGAGCAAGTACGGACTTGTACACAATATCTTGCAAAATCTCCAAAAATTAAAGCGATTGGACGATTTTTCGAAAAACTCAGATTTTCATAAATTTCGAAAAATCATTAAATTCAAACCGTTCGACCGATTTTTTCCAAATTCAATACCAACCTTTCTATTACGATACTCTATGTATAAAAAAAAAAAAACATTAGTAACAAATCTGAAAATTTGCGCAAGTTAGAGCGTCGAAACCCTTTTTTTTTCAACATTTCAAAGGCCATAGAATTCGGATTTTTTTAGCAATTCCAGCAAAATTCTTAGAGAATGAACAGCTCGCATAAATAAACATCTGTGCAAAACGGGAGCTCTATAGGTCATCCCCGTTCTCGAGTTATAAGCGTTTGAATTTTGCTTAATTATTTTTACTTTAATTTTTTTCTAGATATGATTTTTCGATGTATTGGGACATTGACATTGAAAACTGGAGAAAGAAAAATGTCACCGAGCATCCTCTATGAGGAAGCAAAAACGAGGTTTCTCGATATACATTTTTCGTTGCTTCATTTCCCTCGAAAATTCTCTTGCAATTTCCCATACTTTTGGACCGTTTCTCACCTTTCGGAGCACAGACACTAGCCGCAATATTATCGCTGCCTCGAAAACGTTAGAAACCAATTTTTCGTCCTCTCTGCACTCGGCAATGGGGTTCTCGACTTTGAGCGAGTGGGTCTCTCCGGTATCCAGCAGGACAGCTGAATCTTCGACGTACAAGGACAACGCTTTCGACATCCATGCCTCACATGACTCCAGGACCTGAGAATCAAATTTCGATTCATAAACTCCAATTTTCCTCCACTGAGAATTGCAAACTCTTAAAGACCCACAAAAATACAAGAGCCGGGGTCAAAATGACCCAGTGAGTCAAGGAGGAAGTTGAATTTGAATTTTTTCGTTAAAAAAGAAAAAAAAATTGGCAAAGTACGAAACGTACCAAAGGGTCCTTGACCCTGAGGGTGGCATCGGCAATTTGACTGTTTGCTGCTTTCATGCAACCATCGTAAGTCAAGACATTGGCGATTGCCATAATCCTTCGATTCATTCGATACTGTAACTTCAAGGTGACCGTATTGTTGTCACTGTCCAATCGTGCGAACAGCGACTCGTCCATGCCCATTTTTCTGCAGGAAGAAATAAAGTTTTTTAATTTTTCATTATGGAATCGGGGATTGAGGGAAATTGAGGGCTCACCTTGCTTCGTCGCTTCGAATTATCGGCGGCAATTGCTCGGGGTCACCGACCAGTACAAACTTGGAAGCGCTGAATATTGCTCTCAAGGTCGTTGGTTGCAATACTTGAGTGCTTTCGTCGACGAGGCACACGTCGAATATTCGTTTGGCCACGTGGCTGTGCGTTGATCCTAAGCAAGTGACACCAACGACTTTCTTGAAGGAAAAGCAAACGAAAACGATTACCATTCGAGCGGAAGTAAAGATTTCAATGTTCCAACCTGCGCCAAAGGTTTTTCAACGCTCCGCCGATAATTTGGGTCTTTTAGATCTAATTTTTAAAAAAAAATTTGAAAGAATTTTTTCCGATTTTTATCTTGCCAGATACGCGAGATAAACGTCGTCGCAGGACGAAAAGGACTCTGCGTGGGATAAAAAATCGTATGATCCCCGGAGAGTCGATTCTCCTGCTGCGAAATTTGCTCACCTTGCTCGTGTACAGGGCTTCGAGGCTCTCAGGGGTGGTGCATTCAGCAGTGAGTGCATTTTCCGATTTGTGCATCAACGAAGTGTTGATCCGTGAATCAGAACCAAGTCGCAAAAAGTCGACACCGTTTTTATCGAGTTTTAGTAAAATATTGTCAACGGCGCTGTGGGTGTGGGACGTGACCAAAACGGACTGTCCCATCTTGACGAGCAATTCTATGAGAGCGACGAGCGTCTGGGTTTTTCCAGTCCCCGGCATGCCTTTTATCAGGACATAATCGTTGGCCGAAAAAACTGACAAGATCGCTTTTCTCTGGTATTTGTTTAGGTTGTACAATAATGGAGCGCCCATGTGCACCAAAGATTCCGGCAGTTTTTCGGCGAACGTTGCTGGCTTTTTGTCGATTATGATGCTCCGCAACTTATTCGTTATCTCATTGTTGTTCAGCAGGCAAGCGACGTTTGATAAATTTCGCGTTGATGCTCCTGTGCTCGGGTATTTGTCCAGGTGAAAAATTGCAGTCGGATTTTGCCTCACAACGTCTCTGCAAGGATCAGCCTCACAATTATCGAGTCAAGACTGCAGTCGCAACAACAGCCAACTTTTCAAAATTCCTTTAATGTCTCTATGAAATTTTCGACCAATCGGCCTTTTTTGCAAATTGCTTCTTATTTAATGGAAAATATTAAAACGAATAATAAATAAATGAATAAATGAGTCGATAAATACAGTCCGACCTCCGAATAAGAAACCCGGCAATAAGAAACTTTCCCCTATTCCGAGCTCGAGCGCTTCCCCCACTCCGACTTGAACTCCGAGCTCGAGATTTTTGTGCGCGAAACCTCTGGTTAAGAAACCAGCCCGAAAACGAATATTTTGGCGAAATAGAGTGAACGCTGTGGTATCAATTGATGTGTGGATGCGTACGTGAGTATGTGTGTGTGCGTGTGTGAATGTAACACAAAATTTTAAAGTTTATTTGAATCTTTTTGTATTTATTTGACAGATATATGTGGGCGTTGACAAGATTTCATGGAACATAAAAACAAAGAGTAGGGCATTTAAAGATTTTCATTATTCTCTTCGACTTGTACACTGCAGTCTGATCTCTTACGCTTTTTCAACGTTTCGGTCATTTTAAGACAGTTATATGATCGAAATTCAGACGTGAAACAAAGATTCGCTAGATAGATGTCCACGCGCAGTCAAAAAAATTTTTGCATGAGCGATGGGAATAACAAGTAGGAACTTGTTCGAGCGTGTTTCCTATTGAGAGGATCGCATGCGGAAAAGAGTGAGAGAGACGGAGAGAGTCACTGAGCGCGGAGCGCGCGCCAGGTGGGGGTATGCGATATATACGAAAAACTCTTCCCCTTGGGGGCTTTTGGTTTCTTATTGGGAGGTTGGACTGTAATAATAATTCAAAAAAGATTCGATGGATGAAAAATAATGTGAAAAGAATAAAGATAAATTTAGACGAAAAGCCAGATTCCCAAAAATGTAGAAAAATAAAATCGAATGAAAAAAAATTTATCTTTCTCGCTTCCAAAATAAATTTAGCAAATTTTGGAAAAAAAAAATCTAGAATTCCAGTGGCGTAAAGAGGACGATAATTAATAGTCGAAAAAATACCTGTCCAAGAGCACATCGATAGCATGTTTGCTTTTTTCCTGTACATATCCAGCGGACACATTTAATCTCGTATTCGTACTGACAAGGACGTACTCCCCTTCGACGAAAGGTGCGTCGTTAAAATCGCTGACTGCGTGTTCTTCCTCGTGGTTTTTACGGACGAAAGTGTGCAAATATCCTCGACCCTGTTCCATGGCGTCTCCACAAACTTCCAAATTGCAGATGCACGTGCCTTTGGTCTCTCTGAAGAAAATTTAAAGAATCCACTGCATTCGCTTCTCATTAATTCGCAAGAAACTGAATTTCGATCAAACTTTTCTCACCGCTTCGCAGGCTCCAGTATCCAAATGTTTTTCAACGCCCCAATATTGCAATTTGACGGTTCGTCCAGTTGCAGCATCGTTATCCAATTCATAACGTACTCGATGTGCTGAGGTTCCAAATGACTCATCGTCTCGGTGGCTATGGTTTTGAGGGTATGCGATTCCGCAAGTTGGAGGTTTCGGTCCCTTTCGGCATACACAGAGCAGATCGTATTATAAGGACATTTAGTGCAGGCGTTACGAAAATTAATTGGTTCTGGCAAATCCATCTCTTTCACCCTTGTTTCCATTTCCTCGTTCTCTTTTTCGAGCAGCTCGTATTCCGGTGCTTTTGAGAGAAACTGCACCAACGTGTTTCTCAAGATAATCAAATCTCGCTCCTCGCAATGATTGCTCTGAATTTCCTGCATTATATTTTCCCTGTAGAGCAAAATTCCAGTCGAAATTGAGGAATTAAAAAAAAAAAATCGGTTTTTTAGCCCTATGTGATGACCGGGGGTCAAAATGACCGGGAGCGCAACTTTGAGCTAAAATTACTATACGAGTTTTTGGCGCTCGGAAAGAATTTTTTCTTTTTTTTCGTTTTTACACGTTGCTCCTTTGCTGATTTTTTTTGCCACATCAAAAATTGGATAAAAAATTTTTCTCACGATTTTGTTATTCGGGAAAGTTCCAAGTTATATCCTGAATTTTTATTTGTCGTTCGGAACGATACTGGTTTAAAGGAGGCTCGGGTCATTTTGACCCCGTGACGAGGCTTCTGAGACTACCTGATGTACAGCAACAGCCCGGCGTCCACTTTTTGTCCCAGCAATTTTAACATCATGCAATAAAGAATGAGCTGTCCTCGATGTTCGTTGGAAAACGATGGTCTTCCGGTCTTTATCTCGAGCGGCATAATCTTTCGGTGCTCGTTGACCTTGACCTCGACCGTCGCGTCGATTTTTCCCTTGATACCCAGTTCCGGGAGCCACACATTTTCCTCGATTTCTCGCACGTGCTCAATCTTCCCGTGGAAATCGTCTTTGTGCTTTTTCGTCACGATGCCTTTGGAGGAAACATTAAAAAAATTGTTTATTGAATTTTGAAAATCGTGGCTGTAGAAAAAAAACATTTCACCCTCACAAAACAAGCCTCGATCCTTCCAGCTCGATTACATCATTCTCCGCGATGATAAAGATTCTCACCGGTTATGTAACGTTTAACAAAATCCTCGATTTTCGGGATGAAAATTTGCATCTGCTGCCTGCATTTCTCCAGAGACAATCCGGCCTCGTAGAGCATCCGAACGGTTCGTCTCGTGTTTAAAATTTCGTCCACGACTTTTTGAATTTCGCTGCTCAACCTAATTTTCTTTGACAAAACCTAAAAAACGTTTTTCCGTCAATTTCGAGTTCCAAACTGGGTCGACAAGACCCAAGCCCCATGATTCGGAGTGCGGCGTAAAAATTCTTACAGTTTGCAGAACTTCGTGAGTCAGAGTCCCCACCGTCATTCCACAGTCGTCAGTTTCAAGGTTCGGCAAAGAATCCATACCACGGAAATATTCCGCGAGGATCGATCGACGAGAACAAAAGTTTGCACCCATTATCGTCGTTCCGGACATCAGGAAATACGGCTTCACCACCAGGAAACCAGCCGCGTTGTCGATTATCCAATCGTGCGAATTCTTCTTCGCCTTTATCGACACAATGTCGTTTTCTTCTACCGCCGTGTCTTTCCTGATGAAAAAATAGGCCAGAATGTCGATTTCAAGGTCATACGGTCAAGTCGCATGGAAATATTTAGCGAGGAGCGTCTTACCAGAAGCCGGAACAGAGCACCGTGGCGGTGGTCTGTTCTACCGAGTCCTTGACCACCAATTTTGTCTGCCGCTTTTCTCTCTCGACCTTGATGACCTTGCATCGTCGAAATTCTTCCAAATTAACAGCTTTTGTGTCGTCGTGAAAATCTTCCTCAAAGAAATCATCGATGCGAGCGTCCAATTCCAATTCCAAGCCCAGAGCCGAATCCTGACTGGCAACTCCGTTCGCGACGTTCTTAATTGCATTTTTATGGCTTTGTCCAAGTTTCCGATTTTCAAGGTCATCGTTTTTCGTATTGGAAGAGTCAATGTCAGGAAAATCTGCCAATAAATCGTTGAGTAAGGAGCTGTCGTTCTCGAGCTCGAAACTCTCGTCGATTTTGCCATTTTTTTCTCGTGTTGCTTGTGGATCAAGAGTCTCTGTATTTTCGACATTGTTGCAGAATTTCAAGCTTTTTTTTCGTACACTTCGCAACGTTTGAGCAGTTGGATTTTCTGGACTTTCCTCTCGATCTCTTTTCGACGAGTGACTATTTTTTTCGGGATTTTTCACAGTGCCAGGGTCTGGCTGAGAGAAAGAAATGTTTGTTCTTGAATTTTGGGGAAAATCATGAATGAAAAATCGAGCCAAAATACTTGGCGATTGTTTGACGAGAAAAAAAAACATTTTTCGTGCATAATTTCGTTTATTTTTCTTTGTAATCTGTGAGAATAATTGAGTGGCTTTTGTTTGTGAACAGTATCGTGATTATTGCGAATGAGGATCGTTGTCGTTTTTTTGTGTGCCCACTGAATTGTTGCGTTTCGTAAATCATGGATGGAAATAAAATTCTCTGAGGGATTTATTGTGCAGTCAGTAAATACCTTTTCCTGTTTATTCCCACTCATTACGCGGACAATTAGGATAATCGGTGCCGAGAACAATTGTCGTTTTGTACAGTACGTCGCAATTCGAAAATCAAAGTAATCAAACTGACAGATCGTGCCGGACAAAGCTGATTCGGTGTTTGTTGGTAAAATAGATGGCGACTTTGTTTACTGAGCTCGTGAGAAACGTCAAGCAGTGCCCCATTGGCGATTCCTCGACTGCGTCCCAGTTTTATAATTCGGAGAAAAGACGATCAGCTGCTCGACAATCTCCCATAGAGTGCTGCATTTAATGGTGGAGTCTGAATTGTCGTAAGGAGAAACTTTACGTAAGCAGGTAGTGGCTGAAAAACGAAAAAGCAGTGTCGTTTTTTGTGATTATTTAGATTCTGCATAACAATAAGTTGTTGGTTATTCAGAAGGTTAACAAAATGGGTTTCCAACGCATGGTGTACAACGCGCTATTCAAACGCACATCGACTTTCGTCGTCACCATCGTCGGTGTCGGTTTCATCTTCGAGAGGGGTTTCGATGTAGTCGCCAATAACATTTTCGACAATCTCAATAAAGGAGTAAGTACTTTTTTCCCTGAAAAACGGAAGCTTTGTCTTTCCGGAAAGTTGCACGACTGTAGCAAAAAAAGAAACAATCTAAACCCTTTCGCGTATTTGTTGGAACGGCGTCGTTCCGAAATCGTAAAAAATTTTCGTACGTCTCCAGAAAATCTGGATACACATTTTCACTCAAATTTTCAGTTCAATCGATCGAGTCAATTGTTCGGGTTTCATATCGAATTATTTTTTAAAATCTTGAAATTAGATGTGCTCTGTTTTTCTGTTTATTTAATTTTCCGTCTCGATTCAAAGTTTTGACCCAAACGAATCCCCAAACAATGGAACGTTCATTTGTTGTTTTTCATTGTTGTTGCAGAGACAGTGGAAAGATATCAAACACAAGTATGAGAAAGAGGAATAAACGAGCACCTCGTCCATGCGCTACTAGGAAAATGTTAACGGCAACAAAATCATGCTGTTTGCCAATTAATTTATCTTTACTCGTGTAAATAAAAACTGCTTCCGGTCCTTGGAGTAGATAATCCGAGTCTCTTCATTAATCACCTGTTCTCAAGTTGCAAAAATAAAAATCAATGAGCGATTTATTTATTATTAGGATCGTTGGAATACGAAAACAAACAAAAAATGGTTTTCAATTATTTTTATAGTTGATGCACTCTTCTCTAAACAATTTTCGTAAATTCGGTTTTCGAATAGCACAGAAAGCTGTGCCATTATTTTTCACAAATATTGTACAAAAATTTTCCACTCTGCTCTAAAGAATAATGAGTTTTCGTTGCTTTTCAACGATGCAAACTTCAACATCATTTTTGTACGATACTGAAAGTTGCATCATCGAAATTCAACGGAAAATGTATTTTTTATTAATTATTTTAATAGTTGATGCACTTTTTTCAATTTTTTGGAGTAAATTAGGTTTTCGAATGGCAAAGAAGGCTGTTGGACTATTTTTGACAAATACTGTATGAAAATTTCGGGCCTGCTCTAAAAAATGATGAATCTTTGTTGCATTTCAACGATGCGAACTTTAGCATCGTTTTTGTACGATACCGAAGGTTGCATCGTTGAAATACAACGAAGAATATATTTTTTATGAATTATTTTGATAATTAATTCACTTTTTATAATTTTTTTGAGTAAATTCGTTTTTCGAATGGCAAATAAGGTTGTTTCACTATTTTTGGACGAATACGTGGTAAATTTAGTGTTCCTCAAGAACCGACGTCGTGCCGGGAACGGAGAGGAAAAAAAAAAAGTTTCGCATTTATTGGCTTTGGCGTGGATTTCAGGGAATATTGAGAAAAAAAATGGGACAAATATTCTGGATAACAATAAATATAATATTTATATCGAATACATAACTTTGCTTAACTTCCAAGTCATAAAAATATAATACAATTTAAAATACAGGAATAAAAGATACGCATTTAGACGAGAGTTATTTTTTTGCTACGAAGCAAATAGAAGGAAGACCTTAAAGAAAAAGATTTCAACGTTTAATAATAATATTCCTCGCGTGCGGAAAGGATATTCGTTAATACGTAGAGCTCGAGGGGAAATTTTTAAAATTCTATCAGTTATTCGTACGACATTATTTGAAATGTTCTATTTTTGATTAATTCTTGATTAATCTATCTGCGAGGAATATAGTCGGTGAATTTTCTCGGTAAAATAATTTTGTGCAACTTCAACAACTGGATAATCGCCAAGTTTCTATTTCTTCGTTATTCCCTTTCATTTTGTTACTGCCATTCTGAAGAGGGAGGAATTACTTTCATCGGGACGTGATAGTTTTTTTTCTTCTAAGAGCTAAACATCGCTGCAGGATTTTTATTTCAATCGTAGCTTGTGCGGCTCTTTTTCTCTAATATTTGTTTTTTCACTTTCCTGGAAAAATAGTGCGGTGCAGGAAATAGTGATTATGTTACGATTGCACAAATTATTATTTCTTCTCTCCGTTCTTCATTCTCTGCGTCAATCAGCGCTGGATCGAAAATCTTCAAATCTCTAGCAGTTTTTGTTTTGTTTTTTTTTTCATTTTCCATTCTTTCCTTGAGTTTCAACCCGGACAATTATTTATAAAAATAAATATAGTTCGTAATCTAGTAAACGTGTCGATAAAGTCTTTGTTTTTTTTGTATATCAAGAAATTTGATTTCATGGTGAATTCCATGGGTTCTCGCTCAACGATCCCGAAATTAGTTTGAGTATTGGGAAAGCAAAAATATTTTGTGGAATTGTGTGTGTGTGTTTTTTTTTTTTGCTTTTTCGTTTTATTTCGAGGATTTTCGAAATGGCAAAGATAAAAATTGAATTTGGATCGTTGGGTGAGAATCGAGGAATGCATCATTCACTGTACGAATAACTTGGACGTTATTCCGATAAATTCACACATGCGATCGTATACTTTTTCCAAACGTCAACAATCGTAGTTTAGTTTTGTTTTTTCTTTCTTTCCGCCACATCCTTATGCGTAAGAATAAATAAAAATGTCAACGATTAATTAACAAAGTTGTTGAAAAACAAAGATTTCGAATTTTCATAGAAATTTTGTCTGTTGCTCATTTCGTTTCTTCGGTTTGTGCCAATTCGGTGGTGCGGATTAAGAAAAGATAAACATTCTGAAGCGAAACGATCGATGCCACTTTTCCTCAGACTCGATACAGCTTTTCTCACTAAATTCTCTTTCCCGACGACTCTCGGTTGGACCATTGTTTATCGTAAAATAACACGTAGACGAGGGACATCGATTTCTCAGCATTTAACATCAAGTTTAGAGGATTTTAAAATATCGTGCTAAATTCTTTAAAGCTCTATAAAAAGGAATCCAGAGCTCAAGTTCGCGTCGTTGAAATGCAACGAAAACTCATTATTTTGTAAAGCAGAGTGCAACATTTTCATACCGTATTTGTGAAAAATGATGAAGCAACCTCCTTTGCCCTTCAAAAACCGAATTTACGAGAAAAAAAATTGTCAAAAGGACATCATTAATTATCAAAATAATCAATAAAAAAAAAACATATTCTTCGTTGTATTTCAACGATGAAACCTTCGGTATCGTACAAAAATGATGCTAAAGTTCGCATCGTTGAAATGCAACAAAAATTGATCATTTTTTAGAGCAGAGCCCAAAATTTTCATACAGTATTTGTAAAAAATAGTCCAACAGCCTTCTTTGGCATTGGAAAATCGAATTTACTTTAAAAAATTGTCAAAAGTCCATTAATTATCAAAATAATTAATAAAAAATGTGTTTTCGTTGAATTTCAACGATGCGATAACGATGTTGCAGTTCGCATCGTTGAAATGCAACGAAAACTCATTACTTTTAAAAGCAAAGTGCAAAATTTTCATACAGTATTTGTCAAAAATAGTGGAACTGGAAATGATTGGAAAATCGAATTTACTTGAAAAAGTGAATCAATTATCAAAATGATGAATGAAAAAACGATTTTTCGTTGTATTTCAACGATGTGCGTGCAAACTTGAGTTTTCCATCGAATATAAAGGAATATTGGATAAAATCCTAGTGTGTACGATTTGTTCTCTGCATGAAATTGCAATACATACGAGCGAAGCCTATTATTTGGACGTTGGACGTGAATGAAGGAATTTATTGAGTGGAATGTTGAATTGCTCATAAGCGGACGTTTCGAGAACTCGTTAATTTGGCTGACGAATACGTATTCAGGATTTTCAGTCGACGATTGTCCTCGTTGGACCGACTGATTATTAACATTTATCCCTTCTTCATTAAATCTCCTATAATTCTCTTTTCTTTGTTTTTGGCCAATGGTAGGTATATTTTAAATATACTCCAAAAAGATTTGCTCCATCCAAGAAAACTACGTTAAAACCTTTTTCCACTTAAACATCATATATATACATTCATACATACAATTAATTTTTATCTTTTTCGTTTTGTTCATAATACATTTCCGGTAGGTAATGAAATATTGAGGAATTTCTGGCAAAATCAGGAAAGCTTCATCTCTGGCTTCTGCTAATTAGTCGAAAAAATAATTTAAAAAATCTCAATCCGCACTTCGGGGATTGAGAATTCGATAAAAATTCCGTAATTTTTTTCCCATCGATTGGGAAAAACGTTGATAAAATATCGATAAAATAAATGAATCGAAGGAAAAACGTTGATTTTTGCCAAAAATAACTCGCAAATATCTAAGAGCTTTGTAGAGTCTCGTGTAAACTGTGATGTAGCGACACAGCCTTTAGATATCTACGCAATAATCAGTGATTTGCTTGTACGCTCCTTTCGCACTCTGCGAATAAAACCATTTCGCATTTTCTTGCAATTCGCACGCCAATTTAAATTCCGCAAACTCGTTTTTTCCTCTCTTCGTATTTCTTTCTCTCTTTTAAATATCACTCTCTCTCTCTCTTTACCAATATATAGCGAATCTTTGCTAAAACTATATATTTCGAAAAATATATCTCAATCCAGACTTTCTCAAGATTATTACTTCGCCGGAATGGATCAAGCAACGTGCAGCAACTTTCTGCCACTCTCTCTCCCCGATTCGCCCTTTCGTAGCGCGCATAAAATTCATATTTTTTTTTTAAATTCATATTTTCTTGTTTAAAAAAATAAATACGTTTGAAAACTATTTGAATATCTTATTGTACTCGGATAAAAGGCATTCGATGACTAAATTTTGTTGCATAAAGTCCAATGCCATGTTTGCGCTTTCCTCAGCGGGCCACATAAGTGTTGGTCCAAAAACTATCGCCAAATTCGGTATGTGCATGCGATTGAATTCTTGATACGACGTGACTCTGCAACCGGCGGAAAGTAAAAATATAGAAAATTGTGAAAATCGTGGACAAAAAAAGCTGGAAAATCAAAGGAATTGAAATTTTTCATTTTTTTGTTGTTGTTTATTTTCTCTCCTTACCTCAAAAGATGTTTCAGCAGAAACTGCAGAGTATCGTAATTCGGAGCTGGCAACGCTTTCACTATTTCCCTGAAGCATTGAATCTTTGCTGAATTTTTCTTCAGCACTGAAAACGCCAGAAAAAAATGATTCAGTGTTTTTTGCGTGAAAAGGTCGCAAACACAATTTTGTACTAGAGCTTTTTTTTTATATGTATAGAAATTTGCTCAGGGCAATGAAACGTTTTTTTTTTACGATCCAAACTAAAAGGCGATACGAAAATTGTCATGGTTTTTAAAATGCGACGAAAAAATGCGTAGAAACGTATTTTTCGTTGAATCGCAACGTTGCGAACTTGACAGTCAACATTTTGTTGTATATTTTCATGAAAATTTTAAAGTCCACGCAGCAAAAATTTTTCAACGTTCAACTTACTGCTCGCGTTGACAGCCTCCTTAAAGAAAGTCGAGGGTATGAGTGGTTCCTTAAGTTCCCGAAAGAACAATTTTAAAGCACCCGCTAAAACGTGAACGTCCTCTTCCTGCGCGAGCACATCGAGCTTGTACTGATCAACCTGGAGCCTAATTTTTTGTATTTGGCTGAGGTTTCCACTGGCTCTGTACAAGCCATCAGTCTTCATGTTTTCTTCATTGCTTTCCAAAACTTCAATGCAAGTTTTAACGAAGATTGGAACTCTGGGTGGTTCGGGGGGACAGACGTCGCTGAGATAGGAGCCAAAGGCGGGCTCGTCTGTGTAGCAACGAGATAATTAGTGACGAAAAACGCGAGAAATGAAAATTGTTGATTAAAAAAACAAAAAAACAAAAAATGTTTGCAAACCTTTGTAAATGCCATTTTTCACGAGCAATTCAACGGCCGGTCGCCTGAGGAAAAATCTTCGTAATTTCGCTTTTATTTTTGTCTGCCTCTCAGCCGCGCTGCCACTCAAATCTTCCAACGAGTCGTCCAGTCTTTTCACTGCGTGGACGAGAAAAATTCCTTTTTCTATTAAAAATGTTCACTTGGCAAAAAATAGGCACGGACAAAACAAAAAATGGATTGGGAAATTGGGGAAAATGAGGTTTCGATGGAGTTTCCAACGATAACTGTTTACGTACTTTTCATCGATCTTGATCGAGCGATTTTGGTCGATTTTTTCGTTTCCTCTTGATGATTTATTTCTGTTGGTTGCTTGCCACCGCTCGTCTTTCTTACCTCGCTCGTCACCGGCAATGCTTTTCCCTGCGATTTGAAACTCGAGGGCTGCGGAAAGAATTTACAATTTTTTTGTCATTAAAATGGGTCCGTCGATTTTTTCAGGGTTTTTTGAAAAACGTTTTTTAATTCGGAAATAAGAGAAAGAGACGATAGATTGTTAGCTTTGAAAAATGAAATAAAATTGTCAGGATCGTAATTTTTGTGAAATAGTTGTTTTTTTTTTTTTTTTTTTTNTTTTTTTTTTTTTTTTTTTTCATCGAAAAACTTACCAGTTTTCGTATCGCGGCATGTATTTCTTGGAACCATTCCGTCGCGACAGCGGTATTGTCGCTTTGAACGAGTACCTGGAGCCCTAGAACGGTGCTGATCATGTAAACATTTTTCCGACTGCTGGCTCGTTCGCCCGGCTCCACCAAGGCTCCGTTTAAATCAACCGATATGTCGGGTTTTGCCATTGACGATTGTCCCGTTTTCTGGCATCAGGCAAACCACATTTTTACAATTTATTATTGTCACTTCACGATGTCATCATTTTGATAATTAATGCACTTTTTCCTATTTTTTTTGAGTAAATTCGATTTTTGAATGGCAAAGAAGGCTGTTGCACTATTTTTGACAAATACTATATGAGAATTTTGTGCTCTGCTTTAAAAAATAATTAGATTCCGTTGAATTTCAACGATCTGAACTGCAACACCGTTTTCGTATGATACTGAAGCTCGCGTCGTTGAAATACAACGAAAAATGTATTTTTTATTAATTATTTTGATAATTAATGCACTTTTTACAATTATTTGAAATAAATTCGATTTTTGAATGGCAAAAAAAGCTGTTTTGATAAATACTGTATGAAAATTTTGGACTCTGCTTCAAAAAATAATGAGTTTTCGTTGCATTTCAACGATACGAACTTCAAAATCGTTTTCGTACGATACAGAAGGTTGCATCGTTGAAATACAACGAGAAAATATATTTTTTATTAATTATTTTGATAATTAATACACTTTTTACAATTTTTTGGAGTAAATTCGACTTTTGAAGGGCATAAAAGGCTGTTGAACTATTTTTCACAAATACTGTATGAAAATTTTGCACTCTGCTTTAAAAATAATGAGTTTTCGTTGAATTTCAACGATGCGATAAAAATAAAATTGAAATCGTACCATCATCGTGAATGTTTTAGCGTCTTTGAAAAACAATAAAAACAATTCGGTCAGTACGGCGTACGAGGTGCTCCAATTTTTTCGCAACTTTTTTCCATTCTCCGTGATCTTTGTGCGATTGATAACGCCCTCTTTGAGTACGAGCTGAAACAAAACCTTGACAAATTAGTTTCCCTAAAACTTGGTAAGTTCCTTCGAAACAATTGAATTTTACAAACATTTTATTTTATTTATATTTTGTTTTTATGAATAAATGAAAATAATTTTCGTTGGTGAATTTTTGAGATTAACTGCGAGTCGTAAAAGTTACTTACCATATTATTTCCATCGCACAAATGCGGCCAATCGCCACCAATCGGTGCCGTCTTCTTCGGAATCAATTCTCGGCTGCCCATGCTCTGATTTGGATGCGCGTTACTTCGTGCACTTCCGGTTTCCTCTTTGTCGCTCGCCGATCTGTCGAGATCGACTTTTTCCTTTTTTTCCTCGATGCTGATCGAATGAGATTTTTCACTGCCCACCGGTGGCAACACCCACGAGGACTCGTTGCTGTTTTCTTCGAAAAAATAGATTTTTCCCTCGGCATCGCTCGACGAGAACCACTGCGAAAAAAAAAACACCGAAAAATTTGAAATTCCATCCAACTATTTTTCTGAGACTCTTGTCTCTGGAGTCTGCGTCAAAATCTTTAATTTTTTCGCCTCCTGAGGCGATGGCGTCGATTCATTTTTTTTTTCGGAAACAAAATTTTTCATTTCCCATCGGAATTGAGGCTCGAAAAATCGAGGAAATCTCTATATATTCCGATAATTTATTTCTTCGGCAACTCGAACCAAAAAATCACATTTTCGTCACGTTTTCCACTTTCAAAGTCCGCGAGCGATTTAAAAATGATAATAAATCAAAAATCGCT
Organism: Hyposoter didymator; assembly: GCA_037952995.1. NCBI lineage: Eukaryota > Metazoa > Arthropoda > Insecta > Hymenoptera > Ichneumonidae > Hyposoter > Hyposoter didymator. The sequence goes on from JBAJMU010000009.1 coordinate 311,430, forward strand.
AACTACCAATTCAAAAATAATTCGAAAACGAAGATAATAGCGATTTTCGTAAAATCAAAGTTTGAGGATTTTGAGAAAAAAAAAAAAAAACAAATTTCTAGTTTGTCAATAAAAACAATTCTTTTACGTTCGGAGCATCGGGCAAAATGCAGCAATTTTCTTCTCACCTGATCCTCGCACTCATCCTCGTCGAAACATTCGTCCAATAAATATCGTTTCCAGGCAACAATGTCACTGGACGCAGAGCCCTTACGACTACGAAATTCTTTAACGAGCTCAATTTTCTCGATTGCTTCGTTGAGACTCGGGGCAACGGAGCCCGCATGAAAATTCTCCAGGGATTCGAAAGAATTGTCGTTGGAATTGTGGCACAACGAGGGAATCGAATTCTCGTCGGTATTGGTGTCGTTTGCAGGGTCAAAAATATTGAACGTGTCTATGGGAATTCTGTTGGCGAGCGGAGTCTCTTCGAGGGGGTTCAATCGATCGAAATTCGCGCACCATCGTAAATCGTTAATCATGTCATTTTTGTTTGCAACATCGAGATTGCGGAGTCTCGTTAATTCGTTGGAATTTTCATAATTTTCAAAAAGATCGGGAATTCCGTCGAAACGATCGAGACTGCAGCATTTTTTCTCGAGCCAAGGGAAGCGATTTATTTGATTGAGAGATTCGGAGCTGTCGAACTGATCGATCCAGCGAAAGATCGGTTCGATATCTTCGTCGCTGGAGAAGATTTCGTCACTTTGAGAATCGATTCCGTTGGAAAAATCGGTTGGTGATAAATCCACGTGATCGGCTTCCCGAGCCATGGAATCGTGAGATTGTTGAATGAAAAAAAACTGGCAACTCGCGAGAGCGCGATGGTCGTCGAGGCAAAAAATAAAATCGGTAAAAAATCGATGGGTCGAGGAATCTCGAGATTCTGTGCTTTCCGCTGGCAACCGGAAGTGGTCGGAAAAGCTCGGTGAATCATTGACGCCGGAGGTGAAAATTGTCGCACTTTTTTCGAGCAATTCCGAGCAGGATGAAACGAACGATCGAGCTTGATCGTTTTTATCTGTTTTCCAAGAATCGGGAGCGTCCGATTGCGTCATCGCGATCGTCGGCACTGTCGCCACTTCCGTTCGAATGACTGGACTATCCTGCTCCCGGGGATTCGTCCCGTAGCCAGTGTCCAGCAGCATATCGTGATCGGTATTGCGATCGAGACTGAAATTCGCAGCGATTTCGCTGCCGGATTCGTTGGATTCTTCGCAGCTGGACCAGCGGCACTTGCGGTCGATTTGGTCGCCGCGATCGCTCGCGACGATCGACGGTAATCCCACGTCGTAGAGGTCACAGCTCGATCGAATTTCTCTGAGCCAATCAACCACCGGATAGCTCGTTCCCCGACCGATTTTCTCCAAACTGCACGCAATTTCTTTTTTCAACTGATCGGGCAACCAATTGATAGTCTCGCGGGAAGCGTCGTTTCGCGGGTTTTCGGAATAAAGTCCATCAGCCTCGTCGATCACCGAGTTTCGAGCTTTTCGGTAACACCCGATCAAACTTTTTTCCTCCATCACGCAACACTCGTCGTCGTCCATCTCGTCCCTCGATCAGCTCTTATCGCACGCGCTAATTTCTCTCTCTCCCTCTCTAGAAATTCTCAGAGCTCGAGGGACCACGACCAATCGCCCAACCACATCCTGCGAGATTTCGGAATTCACACTTTTCTCTCGCGCGTTGATACGAATTTTTATTTCGTCGAGTTTTTCGTAATCACAATTGTTTTTTTCTTTATCGTTTATTTTGTTGGGAATTTTTTGTTTTTCGATCACACTGTCTGCGCCTCGGTCTGCGCGGGTTTTCGTAGTCGATTGTGCAATGAACGGGAGCCTCGAGTTTTTCAATGTGACGGATTAGGCCAATGACTCGAAGCATTCAGATTTTCTTGTTTTTTCTTTCTCGCTTCTTTCCCTTTATTATTCTCTGCTCGCTGATCCCCCTCTCTGGCCTCGTTACAAACTCAACGACGGAGTCGACGACGACGACGACGACGACGACGTCGAGAGCACTACGAGCCATCCCATCGTACATGCCGACCACCACATCAGACTGCAGACTGCCAACTGAATGCCTCGCACTCATAACACAGTCACACATGTGATTCACGAGACAGAGACGTATTTTAGCTACCGCGTATTTGTATATACAAGGGGTCCTCTGTATCGGACTTGAGATTGATATAGAATAGTTACTCGCAGTGAATAGCGATAAGAAAGAGGAGGAAAAAAAAAACAAAAAAACGTTATTTTTTTTTCGCGGGAGCCATCGATCGGGAAATATCAACGAGTAAATAAGAAATTTCCTGTCATCGGATTTTCTTCGTTGTTGAAAAACGATTTTTTGTCCAGGAAACAAAATGCCCGAGTAAGTTTTCGAAATTTCGTCCTCCAATTATTTACCGAATGTTGGAATGTTGGTCTTGTAAGAATTTATGGACAATTGGCTCGACGTATAAATCTGGGAAAACGAGCATCACGAAAGAGTCGATTCGAGCATGTCTCTACGTTCGTAGATTAAAAATGCACGCTACTGTGGGAGATACGAGACCACGCACGTATATTCTCGAGAAGGAACGATACGATGTTTGGACAGTGGTCGTGTGATTCGCGCGAGTCTCTTTGGCAAAGGAAAAGAGTTGAGAATTCTAAATGGTCGTTTTTCTGCATTTTTCACTCGCCCAATTTTTTCTCCTTCAATTCTCGTAATTAATTGATGTTACGATTTGTGGCAATTGCTGGGACGAGAATTTTCTTTCGATTAATCGAACGAAATTTTAATTGGGAATTGTTTAATTTTCTCGCATCGAATGGCCAATGATTATGTCGTTTTGGGTTGATCCATGTGTCGGGAGTCATCGGAGAAGCTTAATTTACTCGGGTCAAACTCGATTCCACGAGCGCCAAGTGAACGGAGTCTTTTCTCCTCGCTTCCCCTCGTCCCTCCTTCTTCTCGTCTCGTGTCTATCTCACCCTGCAGCGGCACATGTGCTCGTAATTTCATCCAATTGCCACATGATGTCATGAGTGCCGGGCACTAATTACGTATCTCGGAAATGAACGGTGGCAGAACAAAATATACACGAAATAACTTAAATTTATGTTGTTCCGAATTTGTTGGGCACGATGCACGAGAATCTTGGAAAAATATACAGCCCGGGCCTCCAAATGCAGGAGGCTCGATGACAGGAATAAATAAACATTGAAAAATTAGGGAAAAATGTCCAACGTGGAATTTCTGTGTGAAAATTCTCACTGGAAATAAATAAACATCGAAAAAAAAAAACACGCTGCAAATTGAAATTTGAAAATTGCTTCCTCAATTTGAGCATCGTGCATCTTGAGGAAGCGCAATTTCCAAATTGCTTCGGAAAGTAATGAGAAAGTACAGACTTGTACACGAGATGTTACAAAATTAGCAAAAATTAGAGCGGTTTGACAATTTTTGAAAAAACTCAGATTTTCGTAAAATTCGAAAAATCATAAAATTTCAACTGTTCCAACGATATTTCCCAAATTCAATACCAACCTTCCCATTATGATACTCTATTGATAAAAAAAAAGTTAGTAACAAATCTTAAAATTTGCGCAAGTTAGAGCGTCGACAGCTTTTTTTCGAAAATTTCAAAATTCCGTAGAATTCGTATTTTTCTAGCAATTGCAGCAAAATTCTGAGACAACGAAGAGCTCGTATGGATTAACATCTGTGCAAAACGGGAGCCCTGTAGCTCAAACCGTTCTCGAGTTATAAACGTTTGAATTTTACAGTGCCAGAACATACACACCCACACACATTCGGACATTTATTCTAAATATGATTTTTCGATGTTTTGGTAAATTTTAAGCAAATTGACATTGAAAAGTGGGGGAAAGAAAAAAAAGTTGACCGTCACATAGCTTCCTCCATGAAGAAGCGAAACTCGGAAAAAATGTAAGAGGATGAATTTTAGTGTCGCAATGCTCACCTTGGCGCCCTGTTGGTTGAGGAAGCAAATTTGTCCGATGTCAGAGTCGTAGATTTGTTTCCATCCCGGTGGCAAATCGATGGCACATTCGAAAGAGTCTTGGCTCGGAGTAGCGGTGATGGGGCTTGGCCGTGAGGAGACGTCCAAGGTCGGAGTGGCTTCGGACTCGGAATGGAGGGCCTCGGAGCTGGCGTTCGAGCTGAGTATCTGATCGTCGGAGAGGCTTCCCCTCGTGGTTCTCGAGCGCTCGTTAAAGTTTGCGTTAGACTGTGACTTCCTGGCGGACCTGAGAGAGGCTCGATCGTTGAGATTGTCCGCAGAGTTGGAAAGGAGTTCCTTGGACTGTAAGCAATGGTCGGATCCGCTGTCAGAAGCGCAAAGGAGACTTTTGAATCCGACGGCTGTGCTGGACTCGATGTTGACGTTGCGTTTGTCGAGGCTCGGCAAAATCGTCGATTCTTCGTCCATTTTTTCTTTGCTCCATTTTCTCGGTTCAGGAATTTGGCGAGGAGCCGATCCGTAGGAAGTTTCCATGGGGGCCGAGGCCGCGGAAGGACTTTCGCAAATAAGAACCGCGGGGATTTTCGTCCTGGGCAGAGGGACGGGCTTGCTCTTGGGAAATTTCGTTTGTTGGACGCGACGATCTTCGTAAAACTTGATTTCGATCGCCTCGAGGTCGCTCAAGCTACGACTTCGTCTTTTGTGAGCGGAAGAGGAAGCGTTTTCGAGGAGAGGTTCGAACCGGTCGACGAACTCGTATCCACGAAAGCGTCGATAACATTCCGGAATGGTGGCGCAATTAAAAGTCGAGCTTTTCTTGACGTTCGTTTTTTCCTCCTCAAGCCCGAGGCCTTTTTCGCGTTCTCTGTGTTTCGTTTCGTGTCTAGTTTTGAAGCTTCCCTTGTAGCGTAGTTTTGGCTCGGAGCTCGAAACGTCGAGACGCTCTCGGCGGTCGAGGGAGTCGTCGGAATGGCAAGTTTCTTCAAAACTTTTATCAGCATCCTGGCACGTCTTGCTGGTCCGTTTCGCCGGTAAAAATTGTATCTCACTGGCAAGTTTTTCCAGCGAGGGCGTGAGTTTCAATTCGCTGCTTTGCTCCATCATTTTAAGCTTCAATTTTGGTCGAATTTTCACTTTTTCTGCATTGAATTTGACGTTGGAGTAACACGGCTCGTTGGCACACGGAGCTGCACAAGCGTGCGCCGGACTCGAACGTTTCTGCTGATAATAAGATTGCTTATCTGCTGCTGGTGATAAGGATCGATGTAGAGGAGAGCGCAGAGGCAGGTCGGAGCTGTTTGAGTCGTTGAGTATATTCGCCTCGTTGTACTCGTCGAGAATCTTTGGCGACTTGGGAGACTTGAGAGCTTTCGGTGAAGAGGACAAATCGCTTTCCATGTCCGTTGAGCTTTTGTGAAGTTTGTTGCTAGTTTCCGGACTCGCCGAGCTCGAGGAATTGATCGCAATTTTGCAGATGTTTCTCGTGGCAATTTCCATTCCTTCGGTGCCGCTCGACTCGCTCCTCATTCGGTTCATCTCGTGGATTTCTCGCGTCAGTTTCTCCAAAGGATCAAAGTTCCCTTTGACCTCGGTGCTCTTAAGCTGGAACGCTGGCTTCTTATTCGTCGTGCCACGCTCTTTACACATTTGCGCAAGTTCCGACATGAGCTCCTCGACCGCCCACGTGCGTCGCTTGTCGTTCAGGATCTTGTGATCGCTCGTTCCTCCTTCGATCGTCGTAATTTTTCTCTCTGCGCTTGCCCCCGCGATCGTCATTTGTCGAGCGTAAATCGGCTTCGGACTTGTGCTTCTCTCTGGGCGTTTGGCGCCTCCTCCCTCCACGTCCAAGGACCTGCTGTTCCTGCTCGACGTTCGACTCTCCTGCGGGGATTCCTCGTGTATCGACAAGTTGCTCCGTCTCTCGAGTCTCGTTTCTTTCTCGACTTTGTCGCTCGCTTCTCGCGAATCTCCACCGTCGCTGTCCACGTTGCTACCCTCCGAATTAATCGATGTTGTTCGCAACCGGCCAACCAATTTGCTCCCCAAATTACGACGATCCAAACTGCTCTCGAGCTCCCGACGAAACGGATCCTGCAGTGCAGCCTCCATTCGATACTGCAGACCCATACCTTTGGGACTCGTGCTGAATCGGTTTGTAAGCTTGCTCGGATTCTCCGGGTATTCACCGCTGTCTCGGGACCGAGGACTTCCGTTTGTTCCGTCTGCAAATATACCTTCGAATACTATTGTCTTGTTTTTTCAGATAATAAAACTTTAGCCTTTTATACTGAAGTTTGCATCGTTGAAATTCAACGAAAAATTTATTTTTATTTATTATTTTCACAATTAATGTACTTTTTACAATTTTTTTGAGTAAATTTGGTTTTCAAATGGCAAAGAAGGCTGTTGCACTATTTTTGACAAATAACGTATGAAAATTTTCCACTCTGCTTTAAAAAATGATGGGCTTTCGTTGCATTTCAACAATGTGAACTTCAACATCGTTTTTGTATGATCGTTGTATGATGAAAACTTGGCACTCTGCTTCAAGAAATAACAAGTTTTCGTTTCCTTTCGATAGGATGCTGGAGAAGCAAGGAGGAAAAAATGATTTACCGTCTTCGCGGTCACTGAAATGGCCGGATCTGCGGTCACGCTCCAAAGACTTGGTCTTGGCGTCGCCGAGGCCGACTCTCAATCGACTTTTGGATCCGGGCTCGTCGTACTTGGCCAGAGCTTCGCTCTCGTGGATTTTGGGAGGCTCAGACTTGACGTCGATCGCACTGGCCAGCCATTTCTTGACGTTGCGCATGGCGTTGGACGATTCCTTAGGCATACTTTTGTAACTCGGATCCTGCGGCGGCGGCGGCTCAAAGATCGCGTCTCTCTCCTCCTCTGAATTCTTTCTCCCCGACGAGCCGGAGTTGTTGGATATTTCGCGCACGTAAGACGCCGGCACGTAGAACGATCTTTGCTCCAAATTTCGCACGACCTGCCACCAGTCGGCGTTTGTTTTTTGCAGAAGATACAAACGCTCATTCTTTTTTATTATTATTTCACGGCCCTCCGCAGTTTTGTATTGAAAGTCGAACAGCACCTTCAGGTAAGAGTGCTCTTGCGACGCCGTTACGCTCATGTCAACGCTCACTTACATTTTAGCGGAAAAAATGGGCTTGCTGCAAGCGAAAGAGAGAAAAAACGTTTAGATTTTTTTGAAAAAACAATTTTTTGTCGTGGGCGTTGGTTATTAACGCGATTCGGATCGAATTTCACGAGATAATCGAGTCGTTGGGATATTTATAGGAAAACTTGGAAAAAAACGAAAAATTCGAGCTTCCGGCTGGAAATTTCGTGTTTTTCGTGAAATATTACGAATTTTTACGATTTTTTTGCTAATTAGTGCTTAATTAACGAATTTCGTCGTGTAGAGATCAATTATTTTGATTGTTTTTAATGAATTAATGATTCACAGTGAATTTTTCGACGAAATTCAAAATTTTAGTCATTCGATGTCAAATGGAGCAATATCGACGATTTTCTACACGCCCGTAACACAGTTTTGCAACAGAAACATAATAGAAACGATGTCTGAAGGTTTAATACGCATTCACACTGAGAATTATCAAGGGGGACACGAGAGTATCGAAAACCTATAAGTATAAAAGGGAATCAATCGAAATATCCGACATCTCGGAGTAACAACAAAACGAATCAAGGTCGAATCGAAATTTCGTAATGATTACGAGCGATTTTCACAATTTTTTCACTTTCTCGTTATAATAACTGAGACTGCTGGGGACGAGGCTTTTCACAAACATCGAAAAACTAACATAAAGCGACGACGACAACATCCTCGAAACATATTAATCGTGCATTCTAGGTTATGACATTTTTTTCGACTAATTTATCGTGACGTAACTGTCGCATGCAATTTACACATCGAACCAGCACAATCGATGCTTTCCAAGTTCTTAGCCTTTAAAACGAGCGAATTAAATGAATTCCATTATAATTACATATGTCACTGAGCTGGCAAAAGTTCAAATTCGAGACGAGAATATTTTTGTTTTAGTATCGCCCATACGCGACTGACATATTTACGCGCAGGTGAAAAAAACTCGTAACGCGCATCTCTCCCGAACGCGCCACCGAACTCGTCCGAACGATCCCGAGACTCTGTTTCGTGAGTGTGACGCTAGTGGCTCTCGGTTCGCGCACCAAAATATAATAACAAAAGTTTCGACCGCGCGCTTTTTTTCGCCAAAGTTTTCATCAAGATGAAAAGTTGGCGGAATTCTTAGTTTGCTTGCCGGTCTGCTGAGAGAATCCATCGTGCTATCGAGCTGTTCGGGGGCCGAGTCCTTTATCCCCAAAATCCTTTGCTAATTCGCGATAAAAAGCTTCTCGGAAAATCGCGAAATCCCGTTTTTGTGTCGTAGCTGCGAGTTCGAAATTCCATTTCAATCGAGAATCGCGATTTGCATGAAATTTCGTACCGACACATTTGTCTCCAGTCCTCGTGAGTCGATTGAATGTTCGAGCCGATGATTTTCTTTGGAAAACAACTTTTTACGAGCAAAAACGAAAAAATTCGGAAAATCACGAATTTCGTCAGTTAATTTTGAGAAAAAATGTTGCTCGCTTTTTCAGGTTAATGCCTGCGAGTTTCTGTCTCGACAGAAAATCCCATTTTTTTCCAACTCTACGAGAAAACATTCGTTTGAGATGTCCATGAAATTAAATTAAAAGTTTCCAACGATCGAACTGCGATCTACACAATTGCGAGCATTCGTCTCGACAGTTGCAAAATTTCCGAAGAGCCGATAAGTCGCGTGAGCACTGTGTACAAAAAGCCTCGATCGTCGATAAGGGTGTCTCGTTGGGGAAAACTGAAGCATGGCTGGGGAAAAAACATAATTGGGGTCAGACACGATATTCGACAGTAATTGAGTGTCATTAACTTCCTAATTATTGCGTTGGGATAAATAAAGTGATTGTCTTTCATGAATTAATAAAAAACGTTTGGAACTGAATAATTTTTTTTTTCTCGCGGGACGCGTAATCGTGGAGAAGCACTGATTAATATGGAAAAGGTCATTTTCGTTTACACGTCGAATAATAATGAATTTTTCACTCATCGAAAAATATATCGCAATTTAAATAAAATTCATGCAAATAAATTCTCCGCTAAAAAAATCGTAATTATTGTTTATAATTGAGGAAAAATTTTGCGATGAGACGTTTAGCTCCCGAAATATCTCGATCCTGCTGCATTCCCTCGCACGTTTTTCTTTTCCCCAAAACTAAACACGCGTCTATTTTTCGTAAACAAATAAATCTCGTCACTTTATTGACAAGAAGTGCCAAATTTTTTTGTTTTTTTTTTTTATTCCAACGGAATTCGATCTCCGAATGAAAAAGCGACGATCCTTGACGCGACACGCACCGGTCCAACGTACAGACGGCAAACCCATTTTTTTCTCCATGATTCTTGGTCGAAAATTCAAGCCTCTCGGCGAGGAGGAGCCTGCGGAATAAAAAATGGAATTTATGCAGTGGCGAAGCCGTACGAATGTGCGTGAACGTCGCGATGTATATTGGCAGGTGATTCGTGGACTCAGGCAGCATTTTAATTTCAGTTATATTTCTCAATGCTTGCGCAATGTCGATTACTTACATTATCGAGGGAGCGAGGGGGAGGGGGGAGTGCACGATCGTATTGCCGCGTGCTACATGTCATTAGGCGCTTTGAGATTTCTGGCTTTTGCGTAGACATACGTGACCCTGTCGGTACAATTTTTTTTTTTTTTCTTGATTTTGCTTTTTTTTTTATTGCATTATTTTCGTGGAGATTTGATATCGTCGCGTGTCTGCGATCACAATTTCACCTTCGTTCTTCATTCGTATCCTTGAACGATTCCAAAGAGAATTTTTGACGTATTACCTCCTCCGAGTGATCGTTCCTCCTCCTTCTCCGGGTCTTTAAATTTTACGTAATGTTGATCCGGCTCCGGGACTACTGCCTCGGCGAAAACACCGCATTTTTTATTTACCTCTTTTTCCCTATAGAGCTGCCCATTAAACTCGATGAGCTCTCAGAAAAAAAATGCGTTCGTACTCGTTTATTAACTCGTTATTTGCACTCCGTGAATCTTCGATTTTGGGCTCGATCACTATTTTTAACTTTGACAACAAAACGACCAGAAAATTCATCTGGAGGATGAAATTTGCGGGAAATGGGATTTTAAGGAAACGTTGAAAAGTCATTGCCAATCGCACTGATCGGCAATGTGTTCCCTGCGAGACTCGTTCTCGTACGTTCAGGGAGAAAATTCAAAATAAAAATTGACTAATCGCACAAAAAATGTTTAATTATGAAAAATTGTTAGAAATTATTTAAATTCATTTAAAATTATTAACAACTGTTAAAAATTATTAAAAACTATTGAAAAACGTAAAAAATAATTCGAAATTATAATAAGTTATTAGAAATCGTTCGAAATGATTAGAAATCATGAAAAATTATTGGAAATTATAAAAGACTATCAACAATCGTGAAAAATCATTTTGAAGCATTAAAAATATTAAAAACCATTCGAAATGATTAGAAATCATGAAAAATAATGAAAAATTCTTGAAAATCATGAAAAACTATTCGTTAAAAATCAATTAAAAACATTGAAAATAATAAAAAAAAAATATTCGAAATGATGAGAAATCATGAAAAGTAATAAACATTGTTAAAAATTTTAGGCAGTTATTTTGAGAAGATCTTGGGCAATTTTGACTGTGCAGAACGTAAATTTTCATGAAAATGTAACGATGTTTGATTAAATATTGAAAAAATGATTTTATTTTCATAGCAACTGAAATTCTGCTTTCTCATTAAAAATTCACCAACGTTCAAGATCCTCCCCCGTTTTAATTCTCTGTAAGGATAATTTTGAAGTTTTAATTAGCTCAGTTTTGTGTCGATCTTCTCTCATGAATTTTCACGTTGGCAGCTCGCGTGTCAAACGCGCCGAGACACGTGCGAGCGTCGTAAGTGGCGCTTCGGAAAGTTGCAATTAAGCGTTGTTAATAACAGAGGAGAATGCTGGTCATAATCGCCCCCGCGCGCGTCAACTTGAATCGTTTCTTAATCGCTATAGAAAGTGTCAATCCTCACACGTACGTTATTCACTCGCCTGCAGATTTTTCTATATATAGGCGGTCATGAAAAACGCGTGCGAGATGACACGAATCACTAGTCTCTTGGCGCGATTATTCTCGCACACGGAGCCGCATCGTTATATCACCTAATTACGAGTTCTATTTCGTTCTGTCTCGTGGCGCAATAACTACAAAATCATTTTACACCTTGCTTCCCCGAGCGAATTGAAAAGTCCGATATACCGGGTGTCCGGAATCCCTTTGGCCCGTCAGCCCGGTAATATCCTGCTGTTGAGAGATCGATAGGCAAGCCGATGCATGGCCAAGTGGTCACCCAGCCAAGTACCGAGCTCGCCCAACGCTGCGTAACTCCCGTTGCGCCCGCGAAGGCTCAACCTCAACGATTACATAACGATCATATGGAAAAACGTTTCGAGCGAGGAAAATCGCAAATATAAAAACGTACGAAAGAAAATTTTTTCATTTTTTCTGCCGCGAATAAACTTTTAGCCGCGCGATCGTCTATCGAATAAATGAATAAATAAATAAATCAATAACTAAATAAATAAATGAATAAATAAATAAATCAATAACTAAATAAATAAATTAATAAATTAATGAACAAATAAATGAGTAAATGAATGAATAAAAGTAACGATTCGTTGGCGAAATGATAGCAATTTAATTTCAGACAGCATGCACCACGTGACGATGGATTATCGAACAAGTATAGTTGCTGCTGGCGCTTTAAAATCGTATATCTCTCTCGATTACGTACTTTCGTTACTATTATATGCAACATATCCGAACATGTGTATATGCACCATTCACTTTCTCGTTCAATTTTTCTCTCCTCCTCCTCCTCCTCCTCCTCCCTCTTTCTCTTTCTCCCGCGGAGGTCCAGGAGAGTTGCTCTCACTGCAGGACATTTCACTCGGACCCAATGTAACGATTAAGTCACTTTTACGCAATCGCATCAGGAAAGCAGATTCAATTTCAAACATTCGACTGGACTGACATATAGATCGAGAAAATGATTAATTCCTCTGCCGCATTTCCTCAATATACCGTCCAAGAAAAAATAATAATCAGGTCGAAAAATAATTTTTCATTTTTCTCGAGACTCAAAAAAAATTACCCAAATCTTCCGAATCTTTTTTTTTTTTTTTTCAAAACCTTTTTTTTCAATTCTGATAATTCACGAAAAAATGACTTGGAAAAAAAAACAGTTCCGGATCTTTGTTTACGTCTCGATCCGCCGGAAATAAAAAATGGAGTAAAAAATCTTTCGATCGCTATAAATTGAGGATTTTAAACAAACAACAATGACGAGACTGTCCGCGGGGGGCGCGCGGTGAGGCAAGGAGCAAGGTAAATAATGAACGTTGTCAAAAGCAGAACGACGTTGATCGCGCGCGCGCGCGCGAATGTGAAGGAATTATCCGGCCAATGAAGGAGAACCGAAGAAAACAGAGCCGCGAAGAGTCGCGTAGGCTGTTTTGCAGCGATTCGGAGAAGGAGGAGGGGAAGCGAGGGGGAACGAAGAAATAATAAATCGTTCACCTGTAGGCTTGCGAGGAGAGCCGCGGCAGCGAGCCTTCAGTACCGGGCCTGACATCGTACCGATCGTTCGTCTCGCGTGNATCAGGTCGAAAAATAATTTTTCAATTTTCTCGAGACTCAAAAAAAAATACCCAAATCTTCCGAATCTTTTTTTTTTCAAAACCTTTTTTTTCAATTCTGATAATTCACGAAAAAATGACTTGGAAAAAAAAACAGTTCCGGATCTTTGTTTACGTCTCGATCCGCCGGAAATAAAAAATGGAGTAAAAAATCTTTCGATCGCTATAAATTGAGGATTTTAAACAAACAACAATGACGAGACTGTCCGCGGGGGGCGCGCGGTGAGGCAAGGAGCAAGGTAAATAATGAACGTTGTCAAAAGCAGAACGACGTTGATCGCGCGCGCGCGCGCGAATGTGAAGGAATTATCCGGCCAATGAAGGAGAACCGAAGAAAACAGAGCCGCGAAGAGTCGCGTAGGCTGTTTTGCAGCGATTCGGAGAAGGAGGAGGGGAAGCGAGGGGGAACGAAGAAATAATAAATCGTTCACCTGTAGGCTTGCGAGGAGAGCCGCGGCAGCGAGCCTTCAGTACCGGGCCTGACATCGTACCGATCGTTCGTCTCGCGTGACTCTCCGCGCGGTCTCGTCCAACGCGTGCAACAGCCCAGCATCGTTGTCATTTAAACAAAAAATTTCCAATTTCTCGAAAAACAACGAAATCACGGAAAAAAAATTAAAAACAAAAAAAACAAAAAAGCGAAAAAAAAGAAACGGAAATAAAAGAAGAACGAAATCGTAACGAAAACCGATCGATCGTGATTTTTGACGAACTGTCAAACAAGAATAACGTTGCTGCCGATCGCCAACATTTTTCAATTAAAATCTCTCGACCCTCGAGAAAATCGCGCGATTCAATCGAAAATTTAAATTTTTTCATTTTTTTTCGTCCATTTCGATTTTTTTCCCTCAATCGATCAATTTTTATCCTTCTCCTGACGTGCCCCCTGCACGTAACTCGCGAAACTCGGATCCTCGTACAAAGAGAGAGAGAGAGAGAACCGTCCTCCTCCATGTGATTATTATTTAAGTGTGCGCGCTCAAAAACGGTCTACGGTACTTACGTAGTAAAACAGAAATCCGTGCGTTCGTTTCTCCGGTGGTTCGTCACCGGTGTACTGCTCGGGAAGGCTGCGCCGACGCGCCGATTGCCGCGGCATACTTCGAGTCCGACTTTCTCCTGGTGCTGCTGCTGTTGCTGCTCGCGGCGGTTGTCGTTGCGAACGCGGGGTCCGTTTACAACTATCGTAACGCGTTTGTAACCGCAGAATCGTGCTCGGCTCGTAGAAAATTTTCATCCTCGTACCGCACTCGCAAACCTCTGGCAATTCCAATCGAAAAATACATCAAATTTGCGAGCACGCACGCGAATCGATAGAAACAAACGTGCAGTCTGGAGCGAGCTAAATTATTTTTCGAATTATTCCCGCCGCGCGTTGCCACCAGCAAATGTTTACCAAACGTACGCGATCTCTGATCTCGTAACCGATTCATTTTTTTTTTTTTTTTTTGTATCGAACCGATCGACGCGATTTTCCTCACGAGTGTGGCCGCAAGGATTAAAAACCGGAAATGAGGGTACAACGTGGTATTTGCGCCAAACTCCAAGGCGGATTCCTACGACGATGGTGTAAGTCACTGTTTTTTTTTTCCTTTCAATTTTCTATGCACGATTTTTTTCAGGGCAAATCGGTCGTAAAAATCGGCGGATTACGAAAATTTTAATGGACAAAAAAAATGGATCATTTTGCGCTCGTGAGAGGGGAGTTTTTTTTTCTTAACGAAAACTCTTTATTTTTAAAAGCAGAGTGCAAATTCTCGGACTGTATTTGTCAAAAATAGTGCAACAGCCTTTTTTGCCATTCGAAAATCGAATTTACTTAAAAAAATTGGAAAAAGTGCATTAATTATTAAAATAATCAATGAAGAATATTTTTTTCGTTGTATTTCAACGATGCAACCTTCTGTATCGTACGAAAACGATTTTCAAGTTCGCATCGTTGAAATTCAACGAAAACTCATTATTTTTTGTAGCAGAGTGCAAAATTTTCATCCAGTATTTGTCGAAAATAGTGGAACAGCCTTATTTGCCATTCGAAAACCAAATTTACTCCAAAAATTGAAAAAAGTGTATTAATAATTGAAATAATTAATGAAAAATTTATTTTTCGTTGAATTTTAACGATGCAAGCATCGGTATGATGAAATCCTTCGATCCCGTACAAAAACACTTGCATAAGCATCCTCGGAACAATACCTTTATTTATAATTCAATGAAAATCTTAGTTTCCTTGCCGCTGTACCTCGAAAACAATTTGTCATCGATTTTTCTCGCAATTACGATCGCATGCTAATTTTGGTTTATTGAAAAGATTGACCGAGCAAAATAGAATATAGCAGGCGAAGAAAAAGGAGTAGAAAAGGCGATTTCGTATCTCGGGCTCGCATGACTTTATATAACCGAGTGTATCATGAGGTCCGTGCGTCGTTGCGAGTGTATAGTAACCGATACATCCTTCACATTCGCGTCGAACCGACATGGCGCTCACTCGCCACGTTCGCCTCAAGAATTTCCAACAAATAACACGATTCTCCTGTTTTTTATTCACCTTGAAATTATCGTTGAATAAATTGCATCAATTTTTTCATTAACTCGACGATTATTACTCAATCGAAAGTCTCCGAGTCCCTGGCAACGTCCGAGTCGTTTTGTGGATCAGAAAATTATCACGAGCTGCTCCAGTGTCAATGAAATGTTTTTTTTTTTTTCGATTACCATCATTAGTTGACACTTTTTTCAAAAATTATTAACAAATTCGTGAATTTCCATTTTTTCTTCCATTTTTTCCATTTTTTTCAACTTCAAAAATAAATAGAACGTGGCAGAGCGAAATTAGCGACGTCAGGCGAGTAAAACGTTTGTCGACGGTATCGCAAGGCAATTAAGGAAAACCAGCGATAAAAAAAAGTTGCGTGTGCTGTTTGTTTTTAACAACGAATGCGTAGATTTTCGATTTTTTCTTCAATTTTTTATTTAAAATTATTTTGCATACAAAAAAATAGACGGTGGCGAAGAAAAATTAGCAACGCGTCAGGAAAACTTTTGTTGACAGTATCACAAGGTAATTAAGCAAAACGAGCGATAAAAAAAGCTGCGTCGCTTTTTCTTTTCATTTACAAATGCGTTCTCATTTTTTTGTTGAATTTTTCGTTTTTAATTATTTTGCATAAAAAAAAATTGAACGTGCCGAAGCGAAATTAGCGACGCGTCAGGAAAACGTTTGTTGACAGCATCACAAGGTAATTATTAAGCAAGAGCGATGAAAAAAAAGTTGCGTCGCTTTTTTTTCATTCAAAAATGCGTGGATTTTCATTTTTTTTGTTGAATTTTTTTGAATTTCTTTTGCATACGAAAAAATTAAACGTGCCGAAGCGAAATTAGCGTCAGGGAAATTTTTGGTTACTGTTTCACGCGGTAATTATGGAATTATGGAAAATGGATAGAAAAAACGTGGTCGGTTCGAAGAATCGGTGAGTGAAGGATCTGATAGTGGACAGACGATAGATAATTAGTTTGCACAGCAATTATGAAAACAATACACAGTCATTTATAAAATGACCTCGAGAACGACGTGTTTTTTTATCAGGGTCAGGATCTCTTGCTGCTTTTCGTCNATTTTCCTGCCCTAGGTGTGTAATATACTATTGCATACGAAAAAATTAAACGTGCCGAAGCGAAATTAGCGCCAGGGAAATTTTTGGTTACTGTCTCACGCGGTAATTATGGAATTATGGAAAATGGATAAAAAAAACGTGGTCGGTTCGAAGAATCGGTGAGTGAAGGATCTGATAGTGGAAAGACGATAGATAATTAGTTTGCACAGCAATTATGAAAACAATACACAGTCATTTATAAAATGACCTCGAGAACGACGTGTTTTTTTATCAGGGTCAGGATCTCTTGCTGCTTTTCGTCGCGCAAGGAAATCGATGCGAGGAAAAGTATCGATTAGGCGTGGCTCCTCGTGTCGTCACGAATAGTCTAGATCGGCACGTGTGTATCTATATATACATGTCATAGGGTCATTGTATAGCACGTGGAGCCGGTACACAGGGACCACGAGGTTTCACCGACCGAAACGACCTCGCGTCGTCATGGTTCTTCGTCCCGACCCACAGCTCGAGTAGGGATCCCGTAACGATGACGTCACGCTCTTGCTCTGTTGGGAGTTTAATTCGTTCACGGGGTGTCGCGAGAGTGGCGTTTGCTCCAAAAATTTTTTGGGTTATTTGAACATTTTTTGAATTTTGACAATATTTTTTTTTTCTAACGAAACTTTGTCAGCAAAATTTATGATCGGGATGATAAAAATTTGCTTTTCCAAGAGACTTTCTAGAATATTTCTTTCTGCAGTGACAACATTTTTGTCATTTTTGAAAAAAACGTTTAGTCGCGAACGTGTCCCACAAAATATTGATCGTTTCCAACTAAAAATTCCTCCCAGTGCGGCAATCATTGAATTTCTCGTTCCTGCCGATTTTTATCTCCGCAATAAAACGCGATGTACAATTTTCCTAATCCGTTAAGCGGCTGCGCGTCTTTTCTTGATCGTCGCGCTAAACGATCATTTTTTGTTCTTCATTAAAATCGTGCGCAAGAATTCGCTGATTACGAACGATCCAGCGAGCTCGCGAGCCCACGAGCTAAACATGCGATCAGTCGGCGAAAAGATCGAGTCCTTGCGATGCCATCAAACATTTTATATGCACATCCGCGTCAGACACATCACGCGGATGTGGAATCGTAACTTGACCGTAGCTTTACTATTATTTCGAAAGAGAAAGAGCCAAACG
>JBAJMU010000009.1:329108-451719 GCA_037952995.1 Hyposoter didymator
GGGTTTGGAGAAGCTTGTCCGTGCGTATTTCAACCTACATATTTACTCACGAGAGAATTGCACTTTGATGCAACGTAGCCCACGTAACTTTACATAACTCAACAGTCACGAGCATCTCATTGTCAATCTCCTTTTTTTCCCCCATTTTTTTCCTTGAAACTCATTCGTGAATAATGCCCGCTCTGTCTTCGTGTTTTGCGCGTGGATATCCGCCAACCGCAGCCGCGCGCGGGCTGATTGTGACAGATGTCACAATGATTTCCATCGCGATGACGATTTTTCAGGATGTGGAATAAATTTAGACTAAAAATATTGGATCGTCTCGTTTTGGCTTGAGGTCTTGCATCTGCTTAGGAGCCTGACGTCATTTCCCATTATATAGCAAAGTTCAATTGCAATATTAATCAGACAGGGGGTTCAACTTTTTTTTACGTGACGGTGAACATTTTTTTTTTTTTCAGTTTTCAATGTCAACGTGCTTGAAATTTCCCGAAACATCGAAAAATCATATTTAGAAAAAATGTCCGGATGTGTGTGCAGGGTGTTATGTTCTGGCAATGTAAAATTCAAACGTTTATAAGTCGAGAACGGTTTGAGCTACAGGGCTCCCGTTTTGCACAGATGTTAATCTATACAAGCTCTTCGTTGTCTGAGAATTTTGTTGCAATTGCTAGAAAAATACAAATTCTACGGAATTTTGAAAATTTCGAAAAAAAGGTGTCGACGCTCTAACTTGCGCAAATTTTAAGATTTGTTACTAACTTTTTTTTTTGTGAATAGAGTATTATAATGGGAAGGTTGGTATTGAATTTGGAAAAAATCGGTTTTTTGAAAAACCGTCCAACCGCTCAAGTTTTTGCTAATTTTCTAAGATCTCGTTCACAAGTCTGTACTTGGTCTTGAATTTGGTTGCTGAACGGCAGAAAAGGCTGTGCCACTATCGTTGAAAAATCTCTGTACAGTTGCGCTCTGCATTTTGAAGAATAATGAGTTTTCGTTGCATTTGAACGCGATGAGAACTTCAACATCGTTTTCCGAGTGACAATAAAAATGGGAAAATTCAACATTACGAATTCCGATGAATCGATCTGCGCTGAAGAATATCGCGTTATTGTTTTCTACGGCTCTGTTTGCGAGTGATTGTGAGCACGAGATCGATAAACGAACTCGAATGCGACAACAAGCGTCGAATGACAGAAACAATGGTACGCCATAGGAACGTAAAAAAAAATGATTCGTGGAAGCTCGTAGTTGTTGAAGTTGGAAAAAATTTTTTTTTTGCAATTTCTAAGGAGAGTAGGAGAGCGCGAGCATTGAACCCCCGAAGGGGGGGGTTTCAATCGAGTACGAAAAAATGTCGATATTCCGGTCCCTCCGGTTTGGAGAATCAGCGATACTCGGGCAATCCGTATAGCTCAAGATCGTACACACGATCTTGGAATTCAAGCAAAAAAAAATAAAAGAACAAGATGCACGATGCTCAATCTTCCTCTACGAGGAACTATATTTTTTATTTTGGCTTCCTCATTTATGGAGGAAACTTTGGGCATCGTGCATCTTGAGCCTGCTGTTGAAAAAGCAATTTTCAAATTTAAATTCGCAGCGTTTTTCGTATTGCCATTAAAATTATATAATTTCGACACTTTTTCGAAAAAGTAACGAGGGAGTATACGGACCCGTACAAAATACATTTCTCAGTTAATTCCATGTGCACACCGTCGTTTGCTGGATCGAAATATACTCTCGACAGCAGCGGTGTTTGAGAACGGTAATTGAAATGTCTTAAAACGGCGCACCACAGAAAACTTGTATATGCATTTAGTGTGACAGTGTTTAGCCCACTTTGGGTGTGCAATGCGCACAAGCCAAGTCCGATGAACCAACACACTCGACGGCTGCGTGTATAATTATGTTTGACACGTTGGACGCATTGTACACGCAAGCAACTCGAAACACGCAGCATCGGAATTTTGACAACAGTGTGAATTTGTTTTTTTTTTCTCTCGCAATTTTTCATTTTTCCAGATTTTATAAACGAATTTTTGAACAATCCTTTTTTTCCTTCAAATCGTCGTTACTTTTTCGATTTTTTGGTTTTCTGGGAATTTTTACTCGTGCGTCGAACGAAAGTTATATGAAAATCTGAATGATTAACGTGCCTAGAGTCACTGCATTTTCGGAAATTTTGCGTTTTTGCACTGGCAAGTTTATCGCGTGTCATTGGATCGTCACGAATTTGACGAATCGATCAGAATGTTTGCCAAACTCACGAGGCTGTCATTCCGACCTACATACCGA
Source organism: Hyposoter didymator (assembly GCA_037952995.1). Classification (NCBI taxonomy): domain Eukaryota; kingdom Metazoa; phylum Arthropoda; class Insecta; order Hymenoptera; family Ichneumonidae; genus Hyposoter; species Hyposoter didymator. Next base: position 331,407 of record JBAJMU010000009.1, read on the forward strand.
TCATTGTTTCTCGCGCGCGTTCACCATTTCGTCGGACATTCACGAGTCTTTTTTTTTGTTTGTTTTTTTGCCAATCGAGGCCAAAAAAAAATTTCTTCACGTTCAAAATACTGAGGGAAATAATTAATTGGACCAGAGAATTTTAATTTTTGCTCCAAAAACACGAAATTTTAAATTGTTTTTTTTTTTTAATTTTTACTCGAGAATTTCATTTGTGCCAAAAAAACTGATTGGAATAATAAATTTGTTTTTAACTTTGAAAATATTGTTTCTTTGAAATTTGTATTTTTCCTTATCGACGTTTTTTTACCATTTTTTTTTAGTTTCATTTGCATCGATAAAATCGAACCAACACTCGAGCATAAAATTTCCTGTTTGGAATAACAAGTTGATTAATAAATTGCTGAATGTTGGTACAAAGTCACACGATTACATGAAAAAAAAAAAAAAAAACTAGTTTCCAAACCTTTGCCACGTTGCTTCGTCACAAGAGACGGGAAAGTCTCTAACCATGCGCGATTCCTCGCTCCAACGAATATCACGAGCGTTTCGTCGTTAATCACCCAAAACCAACTCGCTATCGGTTTTCAAACCAATCGCAAATATTCCTCAATTCTTTGAGGACTTGCAGTTTTTCGAGCAATTGCAACAATTCGCATTCCTCGCTCAACTTTACCATCGAATGGCCAAATTTTTCGAAACACGTTCGGGGAGAACGAAGTTTTTCAAATTTCCTATCGAAAATAAATTTTCAAAGCTCGAGAAATTCGTCGAAATATTAAAAAGTGCGTTGGTGATAAAATTCTCGTAATAATAAAATTAAAAAATCGTCAAAAATCTTTATTTTAAAATAAAAATTGAAAATTCCAACAGATTTGTTTTCGTTGATGGTTTTTTACATTCTTCCCCGCGGTGAGAAAGAATAATATACAGTTTTTTTCAACTCCATCGACGAATAAAATACCAAAATGTTTTCTCTTTGTATTTTTCTATTCATTTGTTTAAAAAATCTTAACAACTCGAGTAATTTGTACAAATATTTGAAACATTGGGGCGTTGTTCATAAAATTCTCGTGATTATAAAAAAAATCGTCAAAAATCATTTTTTAAAAATAAAAATAGAAAATGACAAGATTTTTGTCTTCGTTCATAGATTTTTAGATTCTTCCCCTTAGGTTGGAGGAAAAATTATATACAGTTTTTCAACTCCATCGACGAATAAAATATCAAAATGTTTCCTCTCTGTTTGTATTTTTCTATTAATTTGTTTAAAAAATGTTAAAAACTCGAGCAATTTGTGTAAATATTTCAAACAATCATAAAATTCTCGTAATTCTAAAAAAAAATCGTGAAAAATAATTTTTTTAAAACAAAAATAGAAAATGACAACATTTTCGTCTTCGTGTATAGATTTTAACATTCTTTCCTGTTGGAAGAAATACGAACGGTTTATATTATAAATATACATGAACCGTGCGTGCGTAATATGCGGGAAGGTGAATATATTATTAATATATATAGTTTGAGTGAGCGGCAGCAGGTAAGCCACTGCTAGACGAGAGTGCGACGGTCTGGCAGTGGCAAGAGAGCAGAATCCCCGCCAGGTTGCCGGGGAGCTTGCCGGGGAGCCGGGAGAAAAGAATATATACGATGCTGGAATTCCTTATCCTTGCCTCCGGCGATTCTTAGCTCTCGCGTTGTCGCCGTCGTCGTCGCACTTCCAGTTTTCCGAGATCGAAAATCGCGTTGGGGTAATGAGAGTCAGCTGCGTGCGTTTAAATCTCCGAGAATGGGGGCTAGACTCGTGATTCCGAAGAGCGACATTTTTGGCAGTGACCGAAATCTCAGGAGAATTTTTAATCGCTCGAAATCTTTGCCAATTATTTCCTCGTTCCATTTTTTCAGGAAAAAAACTTGGAAAAACCAGTTTTTCACATTTTTTGGTTGAAAAAATCCTCTCGATTTACGCGATCCACCAAAAAGACGAAACTCTCGTGTTTTTTAACGTCCCAATAAATGTCGCTATTTATTTGTTTTCAACTTTTTTCTCTAGAGGAAGAAATTGAAAGATTTTTGAATGCACTTTGAGGATGTAAAGTTTAATTATTCAAATGCATTCATTGTGTCGTTGTCGATCGTGACCTCGTCGTGTTTTTATGAAATAATAACTGACAAGCAATTATCGCGAACGTGTCAATTTGTTAATGTGTTTTTTTTTCTTTTTAATTGATTTTCATCGTGAGCCGTAAAAAGTATCGATACGACGATCGGTGCATCAGTTTTTTCATCGTTTTTTATGAGATATTCACTGCACTCGAATTTACCGAGTCTCGAGTGCAATAAAATATGAAATACCAAAGTTTGCAGACGTTTTTGCACACCTGTAGTCTTTGCACAGGGTCGAAAGACAACTTCGCGGTGCACAGCATAATGGCATCTATGACTTGCAAAATATACGCCTTGATTGTTTCATCGTGTCGAAACTTTTCTTTCTTCATCGATCTCTCGCCACGTCCTCCTCCCCCCTGCCGCTGCTGCTGCTGCTGCTGCTGCTCGGAACTTACTTTTTTTTTCACACACTCTGTCTCCGTCGCGACTTTCGTTCGCCGAAAAAATCACCAACACTATTTGCAGTGGTTCGTTGCAATTACGATTATTCACTCGATTCCGAATGCACATTGGCAATCATTTTAATATGGAAAAAACGTCTCGACGATATTTCGCCATTTTCGATATTTTCGAGATTTTCGATATTTTCGCTGGAAATTCGTAAAGCTGGCAAACCGGGTGTGCTGTGGGGCAAGGCCCAGATATAAATAAATCCCCATAAAAAAAATTTGCAAAAATGGATAAAAATGGAGACTCACAAATTTTTATCAAATCGAATCGTTTTTTTTTTGTTTATTGTCAGTTCATACTCCGTTTTCCTGACGTGATTATTCATGACTCGGGACAAATAGTCTCTCTCGAGATGATTCCCTTGGCACATGGACTTTTCAGTCGTGAGAGACGTTCAATTTTCTATTGGCCTAAATTTCATCTCATCTGAGAAGAACCGTTGCACGGAATATTATTTCTGCAAGCGCGACCTCTATACCGAACACTCTAATTACGCCAAGTTCTACTTATGAATTCATCGCGCTTACACGCAGCATGTATGTGGATATTTACATCGACTGCGGATCGTATACAATGTGCAGAGGTTGCATCACGCAGCAATAAAACGAGAGCATTATTTTTTCGCCTCAGACATTTATTCCTTGGCTGTGTTAAATGTTTGACGAATTATGATGATTCTGAGGTTTGCGTGAGACGTCAACGCAATTTTATTCCTTAAATGTTTTTTCTTTTTTCATCTCTTTTGTTCAATTTTTAAATTTACGAGAAATAAAAATTTTCATTTTGATTTTTTACTAGAAATGAAAGAAAAAAAAGAAATTTTTCCGAGGAATAAACTTTTGGACGCGAGAATAAATTGCTGTTTCGTCTGGACCAGCATTTTTTTTTTTTTAAATCGAATACGAATCTCCATTTGGATGAAATTGGAAAAAAAATATTGGACGTTGTGAACACGAGTTCGAAAGGTGCTTTCCTGAAAAAATAAATGGAAGGAATATGAGAGAGATGGAAAAAAAATACAGAGCCTCGCTCTGCGTGTCTTCCATCCGGTCTCCAACCGGTTTGCATCCTGTGGAATAATCCCAGAGAGAATATTTGCGCGCGACCTTTATATGTATTTGTCACAAGCCCGAGAGGACGAGATCGCAATCGTTTAATCAAGAGTGACAAGATGCAGCTGCGCTCCTTCGAGGCGAACGGATCGTCCGAGGAGCTCAAGGGAGCAATGATTATTTATTTTACCCTCCGAGGAACATATGGGTCTGTATGACCCGAGCGACAACTTTTTTCGATAATCTTGTTTTTCAACTATGGAACCTCGAAGTAGAATCTTTGGAGAGTATTCCAGAATTTTTTCCCATTTTTTTCTCTCCAAATACGCGAGATCAAGTCCCAGGACGAAAAGATCCTTATAGGGTCCCATAAAAAATGAAACTTTGAGCACGAACTCAAGCGACAATTATGAAAATACGACGCACATGCAATTTCCATTAAATTCTCGATTCCCGAGCTGCCCATTCGACCGGCTGCTCGCAAATCGTACGGAAAACTCCGTAAATAGCAATGCGGACCAGCTGATTAGGAACATTGTATGTTCCATGGTGGTGAAAGGCTGTCGCTGCTATTTCGCACAATTCCTCGCGACTACCGTGTCTCGAGTGACCTGGTGTCGGCGCCACATCATCGGAAACCGACTGGTCAACCGCATCAGATACAACCGCGTGTCCAAGAATTTAGCTCATTCATTAAACGTCGTATTTCTCATGCATTCGTACGTCCAAAACGGTCGTGGAATTTGCATGTGATAAAAAACCACTTTTCGAACGTTGCTACTCACGCAAATAAGTTTGTGTTTGCCACAAAACGTCATTCTCATGCGATCGTAACTTTTAAGTTGAATTTTCAAAATAATGCAACAATTTTTTTCGAGCCCCATTCGCATAATTGTGTGTTGCCAAAAATGGAGAAAAAAATTTGTTGCGTTTCGTTAAAAAGTGGGAAACGACGATGTAATCGATATCTCTGAATAATATCCGAGTTGGAATTCCCGGACAGCATCGATTCTCGAGCAAGTGCATTTAAAAAAACGTATGAAAAACAATTCGCGGTCTAGTTACCGAGATAAGCTGCTGCTCCGAGTGAAAGATCGACTTTCTGTTGGCTGCTGCATGCACTTACGTTTACAACGTGTCACGCTTCCTCTGCCGCGTGTCTCTGAACAACCTGCTGTGCCCATATATACAAATATTATGTCTTTCGTATAGAAGATTCGAGTCCACGGTCCAGATCCACTAAACATTTTCTCACATCTCATGCTCCAGTGATTCTGCATCCTCACTCTTGAACCATCTCGTAATAATGGACCATTCATAAAACTCCATTTTATCATAGCCGCGCGTCATTTCTCTTTGCTTTTTATTCAATTACGATTTTTATTGATGTATATTTTTTTTGTTGCATTTTTTTCACAAACGAAAATCATTATTTTCTTAAATAATTATAAAAAAAATATTTACCAAATTTATAAAATGTTGAAATTATTAAAATTATTAATTATTTAAATAATTATTGTTCCCGATATTAATTGTTTATAATTATAAATAAATGATAATTATGAAAAAATATTTACCAAATTTGTAAAATGTAATAATCATTGACAGAATTAAATTAACAATTATCGAAATAATTATTAATTGCAATACATAACAATTGTTGTTTTTACCAATAACTATTATTGAAATTATTAATGATTTAATTAATTAATTAATTAATAATTGATAATTTAGTTGATAGTTAGTGTTTTAGATAATTATTCTTTCCACACGGAAAAAAAAATTTTGTCGATTGAAACAAATATATTCAGTTGANAAATGACGCATTATTATTTTTATTCGTTTGGCAGAAAAATGTTGAAACGAACAACTTTTTGTTTATTGGGTCTCGGGAATTATTCTTAAGGAAGATGGAAAATTTGATGAAAAAATGTTGAAATGTTCTTGACGGGAACTCGAAACATTTAGAAACAAAAGTTTTCGTTGATGATTGCGCGCAGTGTGTTTTCTTTACGCGCGTATACTACGTGCAGGTTTTATAAATCGGGTTGTCAAGAGTTTCAAGGCGAGCCTGCGGGGTTATTCCTCGTATTGTTGCGTCCACTCACTCAGTGCGGTCGTCGAATCACGCTGCCAGGAGTCACTCAGCACAAACGCGCACTCTGTGTCTTTAAAGTTTTTTTTTTTTTTTTTTATAAAATATTCAAATGTTATGACTATGGCTTGCGAGAGGAAGTGACGTCAATAAAATTCGAAGAACCGAGAACAAGCGTTTCGATACTTTTCTCGATAAACCGCGCGCGATGAAGCATTCTGGAAAAATTTGTTTTCCAAAGTGTCGAAATTTGCGTTTTGGAAATGACGCGAAAATGACGATTTTTTTTTTTCTTTAATTTTTCGGCTCATTTTATTTTTCTCATTCGTCGCGTCGAGAATAATTCCATCATTTTAGAAAGCGTCCCAGTAGATCGAGGAACTGGGTATTTGGGGGAATCCCCGTCTGTCGAGCTCGCACTCGCTCCCACACGAAACTTGTCCACATTTTTTTCCTTCTTTCGTTGTTTTCTTTTTGTTTTTTTTTTTTTTTCACGCATTGCGTCGAAACGTATACAATTTTATCGCCTTCCTTCCCCTTTCCTCTCTCGTGGGAACCTTAAAATTGCCATAAAGGAGTGAGAATGGGAACACTGAAAGTGACGTTTCCTATACACACACGCTCCTCCATCGTTTGCTCGAGTCTACGTAACGTCTCGTTACCGCTCCTTCATCGTTCCCTTAATGACGTTGTATGCTAAATTTCGTATCGATAGAATCCCTTTCAATTTGCACCACACACAGAAAATATTGGTGTCTAATAGCTTGTGCAATTTCAAGAGGGTTCACCATGTAAAAGTCGAGATATTTATTTATAAAAATCACTATTTTCAGCAGTTTTTCACAAGAGCGTGTGTTAAAAGTTGGAATTTTCAATATTTAATATTTCGATTTCTAAATGGTGGAGCCGCTTAAAACTTTGCATACACTTTGACGTAACAACGAAGAAGCTTTATTTAGTTTTTCAAAAAAATCGATCGTCAAATTTTTTCGAAATATTGTTTATTATATAAAAAGTACAGATTCCCTCGGAAAATCTTGGATTTAGAGTATTTTGTTTTTTTCAGTAGCTTCTCATGAGAGCGTGTGTCAAAAGTTGCAATTTTTAACATTAAATACTTGGATTTCTAAATAGTGAAGCCTCTTAAAACTTTGCACACACTTTTGTAGAACATCGAAGAAGCTTTATTCAATTTTTCAAAAAAATCGGTCGTAAAATTTGTTCGAAATTTTGTTTATTACATAAAAAATGCAGATTCTTCGGAAAATCTTGGATATTGAGCGTATTTTGTTTTTACAGTAGTTTCTCATAAGAGCGTGTGTTAAAAGTTGTAATTTCGTCCACTTCTCGATCCCGGAGATTTGGGGCTTCGCGTGCCAACGATCTTTCGATCCAAGTCCAAAGTGAATCGACGATCCTCCGCTGCAATTGTTTGCTCCTCGAGGCACGTCTTCGATAAAGAGGAAAAAAACGGAAAAACAGGTCTCAGGGTTTTACAGAGATCGAATCGATGCTCTCGTGTCATTGAGGCATTTTTCGTCGCTTTTTTTTTTTATTTCTTGATTTTTAAGCATCGCGGTTATCCTCAATATTGTTTTGAGAAAAACACGCTCTCTTCCGATCGTTGAACGTGACTTGGTCGTACGGTGCGATGGAAATATTCAAGGTATTCAAGGAGAACCGACGTAAGCCCGTTCTCCTTGTTCACCAGCCGCCGGCCTCGTTGGGAGCAGAAAAAATTCTACTTTCTGCGGTTTATCGCAGCAATTTATAATCGGAGCCACATATTCGCCCGTTAATCCCCTTTTTTCCATCTCTTCTCTATAAACGTTATGCAAAGTAGGAACTTGTACGATGAGCGAGCTCGCTCCGCTGTGCAGCTTCGATTTACAAAAATTCCATCATTTTTTTTCTCATTTGTAATGCATTTTTCATTTTTATCATGTCGGATGTCGAGTCCCAAAGCGCAAATGATGAGAAAATTCGGAAAATTTGGTTCATTTTCGTATGAAATATTCGAGAGATCGTGGACAAAATTTCACGACCATTAGGAAGCTCGTTATTGAACAATTGAACGTTAATAAATTAAATCTAGTCAAATGCAGTTTTATGGAAACCGGTAAAACTTTGCGAAAAGTTTTTTTTTCGACCTCTCAATTTTTCAACATCCACAATATACCGAAAGCAACGGAAACAAAACGAAATTGATTGATAAAAATTTTTTGTATTTGTTTAAAAAAATGGTTGTTAACAAAATGTTGATTTTTCAATAACGAGCTTCCTAATCGTCGCGAAATTTTTACTACACGACCTCTCTAATACTTCATACAAAAACATACGAAATTTTCGGAATTTTTTCATCATTTTTTGTAATTTGTTTTTCACGAGCTCAAAATTTCATCAACTTTTGGTAGTTCCGTATTTTTCCAAAGTGATTGGCTCAACGCGAGTGGAATTTGCCTGTCGCGAGGACACACATGGAGCGTCGGCTAATTCAGGGGCCCCATAAAGAGTCGCGTTCGCCTAAATTCGGGCAGGTATCGCCGCGCGGAAAGTTGCTCAACATCCAAGTTCGTTTCATTGACCGATTCGCGCGTTGGACTTATCGATCGGCAGTGGCGCAATTCCGAATCAATTATGCCGGGCACAATACGACGAGGACTTGGCGACGCGGCCTTGTGGAATCCAGTCTCGCGCTGATATCGCAATTTCGAAACATCGAATGGAGAATGAAAAAAAGAAAGAAAAGAAAAATAGAAAAATGACGACCTCGGATGTTTTACAGTCAATGACATTGAAAATTTGAATTTCATCATTTTTGGGATCGTAAATCATCGTTCTCAATGCCACGCACAGTTTTCGGCAGTATCGTGTTTTCGTGTGAATCCTCCGAAGGTCTATAACGTCATATTTCATCACCGAAACTTCATATTAATCACGAAAAAACTTGCATTTAGTGTTTTGCAATAATTTAAATTGCAATAATTTCAGTAATTATCGACGTTTGGACACATTTTGTTATCGCCAGGGACGTTGGATCATCGAAGAAACTAGAGAGAGAGAGAGAGAGACAGAGAGAATCTGTGCTCTAATACGTCGTTACATGAACAAGGAAATACAAGCTGGAAACTTTCCCACAGCTCGTAGTGCCCGAGGCACAAGTGCCTAAACCTGTTGATGTGTTTTATGTTTTAGAATATGATTACGCGTTGGAGCATAACACACAATCAAATCGAGTCTGTGCCTGCGTTAGTCTTCTTCAAGCAAGTTTTTGACGCGATCGTTACATCGAGTGTGTAATGATCGATCGATTAAAAAAAAACAAATGATTGAATAAATAAAACGAAAAGATCGAGAGCGAGAGGCAACAAAAATCCATCGATCGGGATAATCTTTGAGATTTTTTGCTACGATATTAAACTTGAGGAAAAACAACGATTCCTTCGATGCTGGCGATTCTGCTTCACGAGACTCGAGCAGGGAAAGAAATATTAAGAAAAAAAAAAAAAAAAAAAAANAAAAAAAAAAAAAAAAATCGAACAAGCATCCTCTTTTTTTTTTCTTCTCGTCTCGACTCCATCCGAACCTTGATCTTTGCTCGAGCAATATTCAACAATTTGCCACTTAACTTTTCACTCCGTCTGGCGTCGTTATTTCTCATCCATTATATACTCAATAATTAATCTCGATGGTTGATTAAATTCTAATTTTCATATTTCCATATAGCAAACGTTGCGAAATTCCTGACGTCCACGTACGATGAGTTTTTTTTTTTTTTAAATTGCTGTGCCTCGGACTACTGCAAATTGGGATGAGAGTTCATTGGTAAAAATCGTTGAGCGAAGTTGGAAACGTTGAGAAAATAGTTGGCAAGTTTGGAATGGGAAAATCAAGACTCCATGGGTCATAGGATTTTGTTTTGGGTTATTTATATGGGTCATATGGACCCTTTTCGTCCTGCCGCTCGTATCTCACGTTTTTGGTGAGAACAAAATTTGAAAAAATTCTGGAATACTCTTCGATGATGAAACTTTGAGGTTCCGTAGTTGCGGAGTCGTTGAATTTTTTTTATTTTGAAATGAAACGTTTTAAAAAACAAGATTTTGGAAAAAAACGTTGTTGCTCGGGTCAAAATGACCCATGTGATCCGCGCAGGCTTAATATTCATACATAAGTTTGTTACTCAACGTAGATCATGTCTATTGCATTATTCGCTCATCAATAAAATAAGTAGCGAGTCTCACTTGGAATAAATATGCCCCTAACAATGTCTACGCTGACGCAGATTCTTCGATTGACTCGTAAATCGAATGACGCGGTGGCGTTTTCCTTTTTTTTTTCTCAATAATTCTCTCGACAATATCTTCGCAGTGATTCATTAGCGAACTTGTTCACATAGGAATGCAGCGTGTTTTTTCAGCAACTCGTAAAATTTATTTCAAACGATCGAATCGATTATTTATTTGTTTTGATAGCAAATTGAAAAATTAGAAAAATAAAAGTCTGGTTTTTTTTTTATTTTGGCTGCACATCCGAATAATTTTCAGCTCCAGCGTCGGAACTTCTGGTTTTATTGATAATTCTTTTAAATAATTCAAAATTTTATTTTTTTATTATTTATAAAATGATAAAAAAAGAAGATATAAATTAATTCGCTACAGATGCAAAAATTCCAAATCTCTTCGGAATCTCAATGGAATCCATTTGCAACGATTCTCTTCCTTCTATCGTTTCCGCTGTCCCTGTTTCTGTTATTCCAGACTTTTACTCTCGTAAATGCAAATTTAAACACTCCACGCGGCTGTGGCGTTAATTCGATGGGAAAATTCCCAGCAGCAGCAGCGGAGCGCTCGATCCCATCGTATCCGAAAAACTATTGATACTTGCATTTATTTATTATTATTTGCGTTTATATTGTTGAGTGCGAAAAGAGAGGATCGAAAGTGATCGTGGATGAGCGCGCTCGCGATGCTGCTGCATGCACACTAAATATACTAGTGCCGATTCGAGCGCAGTAAAATAAGTGAAAGCGCGCGAACCGCCGCGCGGCCAAGTGAAAACGAATTCGGGTACGCATCCGCGCATCAGGAGCAAAACAGCTCGTATACGCTTTGAAAGCATCAGCTTAATCTTCCGATACGACGCGATAACGCTAAATTGTTTATTATTATTATTATTTTCTCAAATATTATTTAAAATCATTTGATATTTGCCAGAAATCAAAAGGCCAGCGGATTTTTTTTTTTTCATATCGTTCACACTCGAGAGAATGAAAAATTGAAATTTACTGTTGGAGAATAGCAATGCGGGACGGTCGAGAACACTAGCAAATTCTTACTGAGCAGAATTCAAAATGTCATGAATTTTTCTATTTTTATATTTTTTTTCTTTTCAATTTTTTGCATTCGTTTTCGATTTTTTAAGATTTTTCACGTTTTTTATATTTTACTATTTATGACATTAAATTGCCATGAATTTTACTATTTTTCTGTATTTCATATTTTTTACTGTTTTTCTGTATTTTATTAAATTTTTCTATTTTTTATCTTTTATTTTTCTTTTTTTTTCTTATTTCTAATTTTTCATTCTTATTTTTCTATATAAAATTTGATATTATGGCGTTTTGATAAAAATTTACATTGGGTGGAAGAAAAATTGCCTAACCATTCGAGAGCTTTTATTTTCTGTCTGTGACGGTAATTTTAAAGTTTTGATTCGTGGCACGATGTCAAAATGAAAAACTTCTAGCTCTTCTCTAATGATCGTTAGAACTTGCAGGATATTGCCAATCGCCAGAATAAATGTCTCTCGATTCAGCAGTCCTTAAGGAAATCCGAAAACAAACTCGTATTTCAGGGAGATCGTAATTTTTCGGGAATGCTCGAAAGATCTAATGACTCTCGAGTCGTTGCGAGTTTCGAATCCTTATCAACGACTGCGTTTGTCAATGAGGAAGAAGAAAACTCGAATGGCATCGTAAAATGCTCGCATTTTTTTATTTATTTTTTTACATTTTGCTGATCAACTGAATTATTCGATTAATATCTGTGATCGCGAGATTAATGAGCACGCGGAATATATTGCGATTAAGAGCTGCGGATATGCGAGCGTGAAAATAACGCGGCGGAAAAAAATGGGAAAAACGGGGAATACGCACTTCCGGGAAGACTGGAAGATTCGTCAGATTATTCCATCGTCTAGAAAGCTCCAACGCACGCTATGGAAATGGTAGAAAATACGTATTTACGCACACAAGTACTCGCGCCATGCAATTACAAATGACTTTGGGAAAATGAAGAAAAGTTAATACGATTGTTCGCATCAATTGGAGTAAAAGGATAAGAAACTTGGGAAACTACTCGGAAATTAAGGACCTGCTACGACGACGGTCAAATCTTCATTTTTGTTTTTTCAGTTTTTTTTTTCATTTTTTTTTTTATAAATGAATAATTTTCATCAAACTCTTTGCCATTCTTTTCAATCCCACGGCGTAGCCCAATTACAATAATGGGAAAGTAATGAAAAAATAACCCTCCTACGATACGATGGTTATGTGTGACTCAACGTGAGTCAAAGGATATGGGAACAGGGTCACGAGGCACCTTAACGAGTATGATAAATGAATGGATTAATTCAATGATCTTATTAACATGGTATTATGAAGGCTTTGAAAATCGATATAAACGTGCATGTAAGGAAGTTCTCGCGGGTGAAGGAGAACTTGCTCCGTCCTCGTTGTCGCGACTCACGCCAGTTTAAATCCTCTGAAGAATCGTAAGATACTATTAAAAATCTCGATCTTTGTCCTCTCTCGCTCCCAGTGTACTCATCAACCTCCTGTTTTCCAAGAATCAAGCTATTTCTACGATGTTCAAGTTCGCATCGTTGAAATGCAACGAAAACTCATGATTTTATAAAGCAGAGTGCCAAATTTTTATACAGTATTTGTCGAAAATATTCAGACAGTCTTCTTTGCCATTCGAAAACCGAATTTACTCCAAAAAATTGGAAAGTGCATTAATTATCAAAATAATGAGTAAAAAATACATTTTTCGTTGTATCGAAGTTACAACGTTCGAATACGACTCTACGTTTTTTGAATTATCATCATTTCTTCGAGAGCTCAAAGACATTCGAACAATTACGAAGTGCGTGTTGCACTCTCGGTGCAAAAGGCACACGCGAGTCGCGAACGACCAGCACTTAATCCGACACCCGCGTCTGTTTGTCTAACGAGCGGTCATTATCAGAGGTGACGCGACATTAAACTTGACGCAAGAAAACATAACTTTTTATTAAGAAAATGAATTTTTTACCTCGAACACGTCAATGGAATTTGCTCTTTTTATTTTCAGAAAAAAGAAACTGCATTCGGAAAAATTGTTTTTTTAACGATCCACACACTCGCTGAACTTGCAATTTATTTTTTCTTTTTTTTTTCCTTTCAGGGGCCGCAGTCGCGATCGGAGTTGTTCTGATCATATTCGCTGCCGTTCTCGCTGCACTTTTCCCCAAAATCATGGACATCGTCGTCAATAAGGAGGTGGCACTCCGAGACGGTGGACGAACCTTTGGATGGTGGAGAGCTCCGCCAGTCTCACCACAAATGCACATTTACATTTATAACGTGACGAATGCCGATGAGTTCCTTAACAATGGTGACAAACCTGCTCTCCAGGAACTCGGGCCCTACGTTTATGTTCAACATTGGGAGAAGGTGGACATCAAGTTCAACGGCAACGACACCGTTAGCTACAAACAACGAAAGGAATTTGTATTTTCTCCCGTAAGTATCGAAACATTTCCTTGGGAAATTTCAATTTTTTCATTAAAAATTGCTCATTAAATCCAAAGAACTGCGCGCGATATTTTCGCGCAGTTTTTGGCACATCAACTCGGTCGTGCATTTTGTTGTCAAATAATTATTTTAAAAAATCGTCGACGCAATGTCTCGAGACAATGGAAAGTCGTAAAAATTCAAAAGATGGTTCCAACATTATTGATTCCGGTCACGTGGCAGTGCCGGATTTTTTTTCTCTTCTTTCGAGCATTGTCATTGGACAGATTGAGCTCAAAGCGACTCTGAGTCAGTCTACGTGACCAACAACGTGTCCCATCCGCTGTTGAATCTCCATCTCTCTTCCCTCGCTTCGTTATTTCACTCGCTCTGTATAAACATTGAGCAATTGAAAAAAACTGTCAATTTTGCTATTACAACATTGATATGGTTACCTCATGGAAACCTTTGGGGCGTAAATTAATGACAATCAATCAATCAATTTTTCGCTCCCTCTCTGTTTCGTTTTTTGGATTTTTCAAATATATTTAATATTTTTTATATTTTTGGAATTTTGTATTTTCAATTTTGATGCTTTCGTTTGGATTTTTTCATTTCTATTTATATCTTTACCTAATTATTGTTTTTTGTTACTTTTATATATTTTTGAATATTTCTGAATTTTTCATTAAATTTTTGTATTTTCAAAGTTTTACGTTTTTTATATTTTTATTGTTTTTTTTTTTTTTATCTTTGGCTTCTGTACGAATATACTTCACAATTTGTCTTGTGACTTGGCCAGGAATTTATCGAACCAAATCAATATTTCTCTCTCTCTCTTTCTTTTATTTTTGAATAAAATATAAATTGATAAAAGCAACGAAAGTTAATTTTGATATTTTGTCACGTTGGGTTTATCGGACTTTCGAAATTGCGTAACTTGGCAGCTCGTAGTTGTAATTATTGGAATTGTTTTCTACTTTTGAGCCAAGGGTGGAAAGCTACTTGCCATCGAGGTGTATAGAGATATCTGTGAATGAACGTGGAGCCAGAGTACTCGAAATGATAGCCTCTCTATTTTGTTGTTTATCCGAGCATATCGTAATAACGAAGGCAAGAGGCCAGTGTCCGGAAAAAATACTATAGCAACGGTGAATAAAAGGTTGATGCTTTATTTAGAAGTAACGTTTGTCCGAATACTCAATGACCATATTGTTTTTTCCTGCTTTCTCTTATTAATGTCCCGACGCGGTTTCGTATTCCGAGCGGCAATTTAACCGAGACTGTATATGTGAACGTTGCAATATCGCATACCCGATAGGATAATTACGAAAAAAAAACTAGAATGACGCGAGCAAAAGGATGACGGAAGAAAAAAATCGAAATTTTTATCGCGTAAAATTTTTTTTATTCATTTTTTTTTTCTCTTTTCATTATGGCAATTTATTTGGTTGACCGAGTCGCCATTTGCGACTTTTTGAATTGCAAAATTTCAAAAATTGCCAAATTGTGCTTGAAATTTTCCAAAACATCGAAAAATCATATATTTGGAAAAAATTTCAAACGTTTATAACTCGAGAACGGTTTGAGCTACAGGGCTCCCGTTTTGCACAGACGTTAATCCATGCGAGCTCTTCATTCTCTAAGATTTTTTTTGGAATAGCTAGAAAAATACGAATTTTACGAAATTTTGAAATTTTCGAAAAAAATTTGTCGACGCTCTAACTTGGGAAAATTTTAAGCTTTGTTACTAATTTTTTTTTATGAATAGAGTATCATAATAGGAAGGTTGGTATTGAATTTGGAAAATATCCATTTAACGATTCAAATTTGATGATTTTTCGAAATGTATGGAAATTTGAGTTTTTCGAAAAATCGTTCAACTGCTTTAATTTTCTTTGATCTTGCAAGATATGTTGTACAAATCTGTACTTCCTCTAGAATTTGGTTGCTGAATGGCAGAAAAATACGAATTCTCCGGAATTTTGAAAATTTCAAAAAAAGTTTGTCGACGCTCAAACTTGCGCAAATTTTAGGATTTAATATATTTCTTTTCTTCGTTATGGGGATCGTAGGAACTGTCAGTTGGTTCAGAAGAGGATCTCGTGGTGGTGCCGAACGTGCCGATGCTGTCGGCAACGAGTCAGTCGCGTCACGCCGCACGTTTCTTGAGACTGGCCATGGCGTCGATAATGGACATCTTGAAGATCAAACCGTTCGTCGAAGTGTCCGTTGGCCAATTACTCTGGGGTTACGAAGACCCTTTGCTCAAGCTCGCCAAGGACGTCGTCCCCAAAGAACAAATGTTGCCGTACGATCAGTTCGGACTTCTTTATGGCAAAAACGGCACCGCTGCCGATGCTTATACAATCTTCACCGGACAATCGGACGTTACCAAGTACGGAATGATGGACAAGTGGAACGGAAAGAGTGGATTGGGCCATTGGACCACTCCGAGCTGCGACAGCATCATGGGCAGCGACGGCAGCATTTTCCCTCCTCACATTACCAAGGACACGGTCCTCAAGGTTTTCGACAAAGATTTGTGCAGAGCTCTTCCTCTGGTATTCAAGGTCAGTGGAGTCTCTGGGGTTATAGGGGGTCATTGAGACCCCATGCTGGGCAACGGCGAGGCTGAGCATCCTTTCAACTTTTTCTTCACTTGTAGGAAGAAGTTGAGACTGCCGGTGGAGTTCCTGGCTACAGATTCACTCCTCCGAAGGACGTGTTCGCCGCACCTGACAGAGTCGCTGCCCAACAGTGCTTCTGTCCCGAGGGACCACCTTGTGCACCGGAAGGAACTTTCAATGCATCTCTCTGCCAATACGACTCGCCTATATTGCTCAGTTTCCCACATTTCTTCCGAGGTGAGTCTCCGATGCTGCTTCATTTTTGTTTTCACTTTTTCTTACATACTAAATTATTTGCGAGTTTTATTTGCGAGTCCAAGTTTATTCTAAAAAGTTGTTACAAATTGACTAAAGAACAACGTACTCTACATCCAAG
The DNA here is from genome assembly GCA_037952995.1 of Hyposoter didymator. NCBI lineage: Eukaryota > Metazoa > Arthropoda > Insecta > Hymenoptera > Ichneumonidae > Hyposoter > Hyposoter didymator. Next base: position 347,956 of record JBAJMU010000009.1, read on the forward strand.
ATTTTCCCGAGGTAATCTGTATTTTTTATATAATATACAAAATTTCGAAAAACATTTTACGACCGATTTGTTTTGAAAAACTGAATAGAGCTTCTTCGATGTTGCATAAAAGTGTATTCAAAGTTTTGAGAGGCCTCATCATTGAGAAATCGAAATATTTAATGTTGAAAATTGCAACTTTTAACACACGCTCTTATGAGAAACTACTGAAAAATGTCATGTTTATAAATAAATATCTCGACTTCTACATCGTGAAAGCTGTTAAAATTGTGGGAGCTATTAGAAATCACTATTTCCTTTGTACGGTACAAGTTTTTAAGGAATTCTATCGATAGAAAATTTAGCATCCAAAGTCCTTAAACCTTTTAAAATAATTCTGACGTACGAAAAAGCTTGAATTGACGAAAATCATTGTTTCCAGCACGAGCAAATAATATTTTATATATTTAGCCTTTTATTTCGGTTCTACCAAATACGAAAATTACTAGAAAAACAAAACAAAACGAGTTTCTCTGCTCGAAAGAAGTAAAAACTCTGCTTTATCTTTCTCTCCGTTTTAAATCGGAGTCTGCGGGAACAACGCGAGCCATTCTCCCACGTCTTTTATTGTCTACTGGCGCGTATTTGCTGTGAGAACGTTTTTATTACAGATTTTCAATGAATGTATACTTTTACTTTCTTCATCGTGGCTCCGTTTTAATGATTCCCCGAATAACACGGTGAAATCGTACTCTTGTTTCGTTGCTTAAATAAAATAATACTCAGCACTTATTCGCATGTGCTGTAGGGTAGACGACGAAGAGGCAAAAAGCATAATATTACGCTCGTGAAGAGGAAGGTCGACTGCAGGAGAATCATTTCGTTGCTATTTTATTGCCATAACTTTTTTATTTAATTTAATTTTTTTATTATTAACAATTTTTTTTTTGTTTTTAAATAATTCGCAAATAAATTTTAATTTTTTGCTTATCGATTTAATTAAAAATGAAATAACAGTAAATTGATGAAAATTAACACGACGTTTTAGTCCGTCGACTCGAAGAGCGAGTATCACTGTATTTGCGAGATTTAAATTCGTCGCTCGTTTGACAGCTGACCCCGCGCTACGAGAGGCTGTAACCGGAGTGTCACCGCCCGAGGAGGAAAAACATCAACTCTTCATCGACGTACAACCCACGATGGGCACCGCATTACGAGCTCGAGCTCGCATCCAAATAAATCTCGCTGTTAGCCAAGTTCGAGATATCAAACAAGTCGCTACCTTCCCTGACATCGTCTTCCCCATCATGTGGTTCGAAGATGTGAGTTTATCAACTATTTTTCGTTTGAGCAAATGTAAATTAACGAAAATTACAGCGAACATAACAAAATATTTATAACATTTTTAATATTATTTCAAATTATTTTGAAAAATTTTGTACGAAAATTTATAATATTTATTAAAAATGTTTATATTTTTCGAAAATTCATGAACATTTAAAATATTTTTCATGCTTTTCTAATATTTATTAATTCCAAAAATATTTTTCATATTTTGAAAATATTCATAAATATTGGCGAGAATTGTGATTCCCTCAAATTTGACGCTCGCCCGAAAAAAAAAAGAAAAAAAAACAAGAGTTGGATCGATTTATTTTTGCATTTCGTCGTCGGATAGTATTGTCCGAGGAATAAAATGTTGATGGAATATTATTCGCAGGGTATCGACGAACTTCCGAGTCAAGTGACCTCGTTGCTGAAAATGGCAGTGGACGTACCGCCGATCGCACGTGCTGCACTTTCCGGTGCATTGGGAGCGATTGGAATAATCGTATTAATAATAGCGCTCATGTGTTTGGCGAGAGCAGCGAAGCGCCAGGAGAAACTTCATCTGAGTAGCCCATTGCCCTCGAACGCGACCAACAACAAACAAGGAAACCTCAATCCGGCGTTCCAAGGCTCAACGAAGTAACGAGTCGCTTGACGCAGCCGCTTCGAGAGCTACTTAAAAAAATAAAACTTACCAGCTCCTCTAAGGAGCACAAGAAAACCCGCACAATCGGGAGTCGCAGAGGAAAAAAAACAATCTGCTTCCATTCCGCACCCCGGAACACTATTTATTTACTTTTTTTGTTGCCAAATCATGACTCGCCCTCGAACATGAAAAAAAAACGGCGAAACGCACAATTACGACAGCCGGAAGTCGTCAGAAAAATTATTCATAGCCTCCGGTCCGGAAAGAACCGCGAATGTTGCACGTGGGTGAAGGTTACAGAGGCAAACAAAATCTCGACACTTTTTCCATCGTGCTTTTACGATGCTTATTGTTTATTTTTACGTTTGCAAGTTTTTCGTCGATTCAAAAATCGCGATACTTTTCGTTACATCGTCGGAAAGCACTCGCGTCGTGCAACCAATCGATCGCACTCCAATTTTCATTTCTATGGAAGCTCAAAAAAAAAAAAACTGGAATTCGAAGAAGAAAAAAATGATTTTTTGTCGCGAGATTTTCCGTCCAGAAAAAAATACTTGGCCAATTCTTTAGTATATTCTTTTTCATGGTGTATGTACAGTTGTTACTATAGATTCGAATATATCTTATTTATATATCGAAACGAAAGGCAGGGAACAAAGTTTCGAGAAAAAGTTAATTTTTTTCAAAGATTTGAATAAATAGAAATTAGAAGCGATTCGCTAATAAGTTCGGGGCGATGAGCACGAAACGTGTCAATTCTGTGGCTCATCCGTCCAGTTTCGTATTCATCGTTCCCTCTCGATAATTGTTAATAATGTTAGAAAAAAAGAAAAAAAATAAGAATCGGCTGTCAATCGTTACGGATTTAGGGATTTGGTGTCAATATCTTTTCTGCCAACTTTTTCGTTTTATCAGCTCAAGGAAATATGGACCAAGCTCCGACCTTTTATATTTTTTCTTTTATTTATCGTTTCCGTTTTTCTCGTTACATGAAAATTCACTCGTTCTCGTATTCTGATTGATTGGAAAATAAAGTATTGCTCACAGGCCACGAGTCTAAGGAAGAAAATAATGATATTGGAACTTGGCCCAGTCTCCTTATCGAATTGTAATTATATCGAATGTACCATTTTAACGAGTACTCCCCTGTGTATATGTTTTATAATAAATACCTTTTCGCAACCCTTCCCTCTCCTCTCTATCTCTCCCTTTCTCTCCGTCCCTTAAAAGCCTAGTGATACGTAAAGTTTAGATAAAAAAATTACTTTTGTACAATACGAGGATTAAAAGAAATCAAAAGATACCAAAAAAAATTCTGTCTTTTTTTTTGTTTTTGTGGGTTGAGGCGTTTCGTTGGCGACGGTATAAAGTTGCCGAAATATTAAAAACTCACAAATTTTGAAAATAATTGAAATTTTATAAAATTTTGTGAATCTTTAGTATTTTACGTGAGGATTGAACATTTTTTCAGATTTTATATTCTCGGCATGAGAATTCTGCGTCAATGCTGAATAATTCGGTAATTAGAAAAATGAAAACATACAAATTTTCAAAATAATGGAAATTTAATAAAATTTTATGAATCTTGAATATTTTACACGACGATTTCAATTTTTTTTTCACATTTTATATTCCGGGCATGAGAATTTTGCATTAATACCGAATAATTCGATAACTAGAATGTCAAAAACATACAAATTTCCAAAATAATTGAAATTTAATCAAATTTCGTGAATCTTCAATATTTTACATTTCTTCGACGATTTTCTTAATTTTCTTACGCAATGAATTGACGGAAAAAAATGAATTTTATGTTTACAGCCAACGAATCGTGCGGAATCTCGAGGCTCGGGAAAAATCTGGAATTTCGTCATTTTTATTGAAATAATCGGAAGCTGCAGTGCGATGGTGGTTGTGCGTTTTCTCTTTCGCTTGGGTCAGGGTCAAGTGTTATCGTGTCGTATGAGATTTTCAATGGGAATAAAAATGGGAAAAATGGATCTTCCGCCACACGCTCCGCGATAAGAAACTCCGATCGATTTCTCCGTTAAATCTTCTCGGAATTTATCATCACGAGGTTTTCCAGACTTCTTTCATTCGTCGGAGAGTTGCTCTTGCCGCATATCGCGAGTGATTGACGTTTACGAGTGAAAATAGTAAGTTGCCACATTTTCTTTATTCATACGCGTTTTTTCCAATAATGAAAAATCTTCCGTTTGACTTTTTCACTAAAAAAATCAATAATCACACCAATTTTTGTCTACCAACCTAATAATTAAATCTAAAATAATTAAAAATAATAATCACAATACATTTTCCATTCTCGAGCATCCTCACGAACGGATATAAATTAATTATCAACGAGAATTAAATATTACACCAGTCTTTTCAACTGTTGTCGAAAAATAAACCGAAAATAACGTTATTGCACCTTTTTTCGTCCACGCAATTCGCTGCTCGTTACTGTCAAAATATATTTTTATTTAAAACTAAAAAAAAAAAAATGAGGATTCTGTGAGAAAAAATATTCAGCGTTTTTGCGTCGTGATTGCAATCGTCCTTCGTGTCCTTCGTGTCCTTCGAGGACCTTTCGCGGACGTTCGCACAAGACTTGTTCGGTGTTGCTGCTCCTTCGATCGTTTGTACTTAATTCATCAGTAGGAAATCGATCGCGAACACGCGTACTCATGGCACTGCCATTTTTTGACGTTTTTCGAAAACATCGTACAATTTTTTGTTTCAAATTTTTCAGGATAACGGGACTAAGGCTCCTTCTCGATCGTTATCACGGGAGCTTGACCAATCCTGCTGTCGCTTTTCAAGGCCTCGTCACGCTCGCTACGATTGCGCTTGAGCATGCACATCAATCGACAAATACAAATAACTATTCCGATCAGACTGACCCACTTGATGCCTGCCTCTACCGCCGCAGCCGTGTAATACGCGTGGTAAAAACGGTTTTGCAGGTCATCGGGCATGTTGTCGATTCCGACCTCGATCCAAATCAACGGGAGTATCGTCCCGTCTTTTAAATTTCCCAGGAACGGTACTCCCACTGCTTTTCGCACTTCGACGTTTATTTGGAACCGTGAAACTCCACCGATCGGAACTCCCAGTCGCTGTTAATCAAATTTGCCGATTAAGGGCAATCGAGATCGAGATTTTCGGGGGAATTCATTCGGGGGGCGGAGCTACTATGCTGGAGAGAAAATTTGCATGGAAAAGTTCGATTTTTCGCGGGAAACGTTTTTTTTTTTTTCAATATTCTTGAAAATTTTGTCATTGCAGCGAGAAATATTGTAGAAAGTCTCATCGAAACGCAAATTTTTGTCATTCCAATCGTTAATTTTTCCGACAGTTCCTTCAGAAACCAAAAATACTCTCAACATTTTTCAATTATCCAAAAATTCTAGAGAGTCTCATCAAAACGCAAATCTTTGGCATTCCAATCGTTAATTTTTCTGACTGTTCTCTCAGGAACCAAAAATACTATCAAAATTTAGAAATTTCCCAAAAACATTTAGTTTACCGTGTTCATCAAAATATCGACGTTTTTCGACGAAAATTTTCTCTCCCCTCCGTATATGAGGAAAGTGGAAAAATCTCTCGATACTTATGACACACTAATTGACCGAAAATTCAGCAGGAGGAAAATGCGGACATTGTGAATGGAAACGTAGAAAAAAAAATGTTTAAAAATCTCGTGGAAATTGAATTGAAATTGGAGACTTTCTTACCGGATGAATTTCAACGACGGTTTCATGGTCCTCGGCACGGGGTGAAAGTCCTTCGACCATATCGAGGACTCTCTCGTCAGCCGTGTAAAAATGAGGGAATGATACCAAGAATGGCATATTCATGCTGCACACGGAACTATTGAAAATACCAGCTGGTGGGCAAGTCCTTGGAGCATCTTTGGCGGCGTTCGAGTTACGTGGGCAGAAGCAAGTGTCCTTTGTTTCCGTCGACGTGAGGGCGTCGACAGGTGGTTTGTACCTGAAAAAAAAAATGGGCAAAATAAGAATTTGTCATGTTTTTAAAATCGAGTAAAAATTATTTTTTCTTGCACTTTTTTTTTTAATTCGATTTTTTGTTCTGTTTTCATAAAAATTCGCGTTTCTTCCTCGTCGCCGTTTCCGGCTCGACTCACGTCAACGTTGGAACGCCTCGCACCATTCCTTGACCTCGATATTCCAAAGGGATCGTCCTGCACATGTCTCGTGCGTAAACTTTGAGCGTTGAATTACGATTTTCGAGTGTTTTCGTGGAGAAAATAGTACCATCGGTTCCATCAACCTTATCGCATTTCTCGTCACCCCACACGTTCAGAATCCTCGCTCCGTTGATACTTTTTATCCGTCCGGTCTCTGCTATGTCGTCTCTGCCGCTGTTGATCGTTATACGATCGGGCGATAGTCCGTTTTTCTACGATTTAAGGGCCAAAAGGTCAGTGGGCTACGAGCCATCGCTATACCCTCAAATTTCTTAATGTTTTCATAGACAAATTCCGCATCACATGTTTATTTGTGATTGACGAAAAAATTGACAGATTTAACCCTCTCCCCGGGATCATGTGATTTTTCATGGCACTCCGTACGAGTCCTTTCCGTTGCATTGTCTTTATTTTCAAATAAAACGTTTGAAAAAACTATATTTTCGAAAAAATAGTTGTCGCTTGGGTCAAAAAGAGCCGAATGATCAGGGGAGGGTTAACCGATCGCGGATCATATCATTTTTTATAGCCTTCCGGACCATGTGAGTCCTTTTCGTCCTGTCACTCATTGGCTCACGTATTTTGAGAGAAAAAAATCGGAAAAAAATCTAAAATACTCTCCATTGATTCTACATTAAGGTTCCATAGGAATTCAGGAAAAAAAAGTTGTCGCTTGGGTGAAAAAGACCCCAATGATGCGGGGAGGGATAAATTTGATAAAAATTTTCGACAGATCGACAAGAAATTTCTTCGTAAAAATAGATGTGCCAAAAAAATGGATGGAAAAACGTACAATTGCGAGCAAGCCAAACTTGTCAAAAGGAACATCTCCCTGCCAGGAAATCAAGGGTCTGGCAACTTCGAAAATCTTGTCATCGTAGCCCCAGAGGAATCCACCGGCTGTGACATCGATAAAAGTGCTCGATTGCATGGTCGTGAGGACCGCGGTGACGCCGACCTGAGCGACGAAATTCATGTCTCTGCAGAATGCCATTGCGGACAATAAGGGCACGTTTGGCACCGTGACGATTTCGTCGTCAGGATTGCCGCCCTCCCATTGGAAGGATCTTTTCTCCTGATAAGTGATGGTTCCATCCTCGTTTATCGTCGGATTTACTCTCGTCAAAGTTTCTCTATAATTGTACGGACCGAGTTCACGAACTTTCAATTTCTTGGCCCGACCGTTTTGGAACTCTTGCATGTTCGTGTAGTTGAATATTCTTACGCGATAGGCCGGACGTACCGGCGGCCGTTGCCATCGATCGAACATCGACGTTCCCTCTTTTATCTCAAGATTTGAAAGTATCGTGTCCCGAAATATATTGGTGCACCAAAAAACTACGAACATGCCGAGGCTGCTGACCGCGACCAAGATCAATGAACCGATCGAACAATTTTTCGACAATAAACCGTCGCGACGGTCACCCAAAGTGCATTTTTCACTGGCTGCAACATCGCGCGTCATTTTTAATATAAAAAAAAAAAAACAAAAAAGATTTCCGCAATTTGGAGTCTCCGGCAGTTATGCTGCCGATTTTCAATGGAAAAATTTTCGGCAATTTTTATTTTTATCTATTTTCACGTATTTTTTTTTTTTTAACAACTGGACTCGGCTCTACGCTATGCATCAATGAGGATTACCGAACTGGTCGCGCGTCGAACGGTTTCCGGCCAACTGACTTACTCGAGTAACACGTAGTCGAATAAAAATCTCTCGGTCGCGTCTTGTCGACGACTCGTTTACGTTTTTTTCGCGTCTGTCTTGAAGTACTCGGTGAGATAACCTCTTCGCCAGGATGACCCCTTCGGCCAACACCTCCGATACGCCGGAGTTAGGACACCGCATCGACGATCGCGGCCAATCGCCGCACTTTTTTCTTCGCGCTCTTAATATTTATTTTATGATTTTTGTTCTTCATCATTTTTCCTTCTGCTGCTGCTTCTCTTTCCCTCCGCGCATGTTTACGCGACAAGTTTTTTACGATTCGGTGCTAATCGACAAACATTACGATTCTCACACCGTTTGCCGTTCGCGGGCCTCTCTGCGCGACCGCAACTCCAAAACAACTCTTATCCGATTTATGGACACGCCCTGCTATCCTCGCGTATCTGGACACATCACGCGATTCCCATTCATCATTTCCCTCCGCGAATCAGAATCGAGGTATCGCGCTTGTTTATTTTTTCTACCGTAGGATCGAGGAAACGGAATCGACGCTGCTCGAGATTGTAAATAACCCGCAAATTCTTACTCGCCGTTATCGATCCTCTATTTTTTTTTTTCGGGAGATAACGATAAATCTCTGTGATTAGAATTTCGCAAAATCGCCGTTTAGAGGAAAGTTCATTCGATGCGATTTATAGAGACGAACAATTATCGAGCTGGGCGAATGCGATTGACGCGGAGACCGATGGCTACTAATTTATCGTTTTCTAATTAATTCCAACGATTCTTTTAATCTAATGGACGAGGGGATGATACTCGAGGAAATTGTCAACTTTGAATTTTTCTGAAATTCAATATTTCTCCCGATTCGAACGAGAGAAATTTTTTTTTTTTAATCTCTACTCGAGATCGATCAACGCGGAGACCGAAGAGCATTAATTTCTCGTTTTCTAATTAATTCCAACGATTTTTTAAAACCCGATGAAAAAGCGGATGACTCGAGAAAATATAAAGTTAGGATTTTTCTGAAATTTAACATTTTCCCGATTCGGACGAGAGAAGCTTTTTTTTTTTGGCCGTTTGGAATTTAGGGAATTTTTGAATCTACTCAAGATCGACCGAGGATCTATTCGAACTATTCAAATGCGATTGACGCGGAGACCGAAAGGCTCTGGAAATTATAAAGTTTGAATTTTTCTGAAATTCGATATTTCTCTCGATTCGGACGAGAGAAACATTTTTTTTTTGGCTGTTCGGAATTTGGGGAATTTTTGAATTTGCTCAAGATCGATCGAGAATCGCGATCGAAAGATTTTGAACGTAAGGCTTGATTGACACTTCGAGTTGACATGTTTATGGGAACAATAATGACGATAAAAGAAAGAGATAATATAATAATCGTACGAGACGTCTGCGAGAATTGTATCGTGCATGTAAGTGTCGTGTTTTGACTGGCCGATGCCCTATTCACCCTGTACAGTATTACCGAGAACGTCAATGGCTCTAAAACACATCGTTAATGGCTGCTTTGCCGCGTGTGTCACAAGCGATAGTCCCGATATTGTGCAATATTCTTCAAGCCCAGACGACACATTTTTCTCTCTCTCTCTCTCTCTCTCTCTCTTTTTCTAATTTCAATTTTATCAGCAATTTGTTAAATCGCCAGTCGAATTTATTGCCACACGATCGCACGAGGGCATCGTCATTTGCCTTTTTTTTTTTATTTATTTAGATCTATTTGCGATCGTTTTTTCTCCAGTTTTGAAAAAAAAACGTTCGAAAATGATTATTGGAAGCACGTCCCACGAAAAAAATGAATCATTAACAAGATTTTCAACGTTCTCCGAACGACGTGAGCTTGAAAAATAAATAAAAAATAAAAACTACGTTAATGAAGCAAAATTCGTAAATCGCGAGAAAAATTTATCGCCACGATGTTTCGTCCATTTGGTTTTTATCCAGTTTGGAAAAAATGTCCGTAAAGTATGATCGTCACATGAAAAAATGGATAAAAACCATTTCCTCGAACGACGTGAACTCGGAAAATGATAAAAAATACAAACTATGTTAATAAAGTATTTGTTTATTAATTAATAGATTATTGATTAGCCATTCATGTATTTGCAGGTATTATTTTGATTAATTTCAAGCATTGGTTATAAATTGAGTAATTTCAGTCAGTTCAGCGATTATATATTTGAAAGTAATCCAAAGAATATAATAACCTCTTTTACATATATACAAGAATCGTAAGAGATTTGAGACATTGATTAAGGGATCGATGATGGGCGGTCGCGATCCACGCACGACATCGACTTCGATTGACCGTCAAACAAAACGATCAAAATTATCGATTCCATTTGTTCTGCTTGATTTTTAAATTCAAGGGGATCGAATTATCAAAATCGAAATTTCAAAATAATTTTGGAACAATTGATAAACACGAGAATTAGTAAAATTTCTGGGACGAGACGAATGGACGGGCTTGACGTTCAACATTAATCCCGAAACCGACAGAATTTTTTCTTCCCACCTTCCAATCGAACTCGAAAAAAAACAAAATCATGAGTTTTTTTTGTTTCCAGTATGACTTTGAAATCGCGAAATTAACGACAGGACAAATAATTCGATCGTGGAAATGAAATGTTTGCTAAGAATTCTCTATTTTCCGAGGACAGCAAGGAACAAAATGTTTTCGGTTGCAGGATTAATGTGAAAAATCAGTTTCATCGGATAAAGTGATATTTTTATTTATTTATTTAATGATTGAGGTTTTTATCGACAGTTTATATGAACCTTGGCTATTCATCTTCGCACAAAACTGATCCCGTCCAATCTTTGCCGCAGTTTATTTTTTAGGACGCTAAAAATTCCAAAAACGTTGTCAAACTAAATTTTTTAATTTTGTTCGAAACGCTAAACCAAATATTTTTGAATAATTTCAAAAATTTTGTAATTTTGACGGTATTCCACCACTGGAATGACAAAAATTTACTTTTCGAAGAGACTCTCTAAAACATTTTTTGCTGTATAAAAAAATTTCTCAAATTTTGCAAAAAAAAAACAAAAATAATTTGTTCGATCGAATCCAACGAATTTTTTTTTTTTTTTTTTTCAGTNNTTTTTTTTTTTTTTTTTTCAGTGGAGGAAAGAGAAGGAGTCTATCGTAAAAGAAAATGGAAAATTGGGATCAATCGCGTTTGCGAGCAGTCAGCGCGAGGACGCAAATCTTGCCCATCCTCGTGATTTCGTGTTTTCGTCTTATTAATAATCTTGGAGGATGTCCGTGTTGCTAAAATCCGTTGAGCTGTCTTTGAGGAGCGATTTGCTTCGATGGTTCGATCGATCTCTGTTCAGGTTGTAATTCCTGCGCCGATCGGCGCTCGCTGCGTACGCGTCGTAAATAGAGTCGACGTCGAAGCCCTGAATGACGAACAAAAGACATATTTTATTGGGCGCGCAGTCCTGAGGATCGTTTCGCAACAAGAAAATCGTTTGCAAGGATTTAAATTTCACTTACTTTGGCCAGTAAAGCTTCTAGAAGTTTCGAATTGGCCAAAGAATCGATCTCGCTGTTGCGCATTTTTTTCGAGTTTCGACACGGACAGGCGGGGTCCGTTTTGTCGGTGTCGGCCGAACTCATGAATCGCTTCCTCGCCTGCATCCCTCGGCAATTGGGATGATAAACGTAAACTCTAGAAAATACGAGCAACGATCGTGTCATCGTAAGAAAAAAAAAACACAAAAAACAAAAAAAATGCCAAATCCCTGCGAAATATTTCGCGAGCAGTTAATTCGATTGGACGGAGAGAACAACAACTCACTCGCAATTCACTTGTCGTCCAACGTCCCCGTTGACGTAAGCGCACCAGAGAAACATGCCCAGAATTATTAATGCCCGCGACACAGGCATTCGTGCTGCTGAAATGCAAAAACGAAAATTCGTTACAAAAGAATGAATTAAATCGTTCGGGGGCGTAGAAATTTTCAGAATTACACTTTCCGGACGATCGTTCGGTTGAATAACTTTGAGAGGAAATTCATTGAAAGGAAAATTTTGTTGGAAACGATCGATATTTCGTTGGATAAGTTCGACTAAACGTTTTTTTTTTAAATCACAATAATTTTGTCATCACAGCAAAAAATACAAATAAAAAATTCCATTACAAATGAAAAATACTGTCAAAATAACGAAAATTTTGAAATAATCAAAAAATATTTAGTCTACCGCGTTATGCAACGAAATATCGACGTTTTTTGACAAAGTTTAATTTTCAGTCAAGCTCGCACGCATCGCTGCAGTACTCTATAAAATTCCATAGAGAATATATCTCCATATTGATAAAATCGTATCAACGAGCAAACTCGATACATCCACTTGGTCGATTGCCTAGAAATTGTATGACTACCGCGCGGGGAGTATACTCCGCGCGGAAATACTTGAGAAGAATGAATCGAAGATTGAGAATCCATAATGATCGTTTGGGCAAGTGGGCTATAAAAAGGATAATTTAATCTCGCGCGGCAGGGATGCTGCAAACGATCGGGAAGCTTGGATACTGCCCACGCGATGTTTCGTTCGCTAGATATACGTGCAAAATGAATTGCCCGCACTAATAGCACATGACAATGAGGTTTTGGGCGTAGGTGTCTGTTTATCAGATTTCATCTCGACTCGAAAGACGAACGAGCCCCTCATCGTTCGCGATCGCTTCGTAACGATCTTTTAATGGCATATACGCGGATAAACTTTGCGGACCCTCCACCGCAATCTCGCATCGTGACTAGTGTGCTCTGGGATTTGTATTTTTCATTTTTTTAAACATTACCAAGCCTGAGTAAACGCTTCGTCGGGCTTTACGCACAAAAGGAGTTTCCACGTGTTTCAGCTGTTGTCAAATATTTTTACATTTTTCACACCGACACCTCGCGTCAGCGAATTCAATGCCGCTTGCGTGCTGCTCTCGTATTTGTACGACAGTGCATTACGTACGAGGAAGCTTTCACTAAAACCTCCTTCATTAATAATACATTTGGTAGAGCATACACCGCAATGCACTTATCCAGCGACTTTTTTCACTCCTAAAATGACTCTTCGAGCAGAAACTTTTGTTTCTCTTATTTATTTATTCACATTCTTTTGTCTATACGTATTTCATAGATTTTCTCCATTTTTATGCTTTTTCGTTACTTGGTGAATTTATTACCATCAAAAGAAGCCAAGATTTGGAAAATTTTGAAATTCACATTTTTCGAAATCGATATTCAGTTTTTTGCATTCGATTTATTAATTCATTAATTATATTTATTCATTCACATTCTTTCAGCTGCTGACTTTCATAGATTTTTGACGTGAAAACGTGAAAATTTCCTGTCGATATAATGAAATCGAAATTATTACTTAAAAAAAAAACGTAAATTTTTGTAAAATGTTAAAATTAACACTTTTCGAAAACAATGTTAATTTTCTTGGATTCGATTAATTAATTATTTTATTTATTCGCATTCTTTTGGCTTCGGGCTTTTATAGATTTTCTGGGTTCCTTTATTTTCTCCGCGATTACGAAGTTTCCAATGTTGAGATCCGACGAAAAATGTTGTTTCTACAAATTATTAATTATTTATTGAATTTTGTAAATCATTCCAATTTTTCGTGTTGATTGAGTTTTTAGCTCGCGAGAGAGCATCGCCTCATTGTCCAGAGCAATTATTGAATAACAATTGCGAGCTCTGCTGAAGAAAAAAGAAAATTTCGTTGCATTCGAACGATGCAAACTTCAGCATGACATTTTTCTCTTCATTCATCAAATTTTCCTCGCATGGGGAACTTTGTAACCGAATGAAAATTGGCCAGGGAAGCGGACGCGGTCACCCACCAAGTATTGACCAGCAGAGCTTCGGAACAACTTGCAAAGCCACGGAATTCAATCACCAACCGACAATCCATTACTGCCGCAGCAGTTCGCTTACGCGACAGCAGTCGCGTCCTGTATGTACAAAGCTCGAGCGATCGTGTGTCTGACTACGTCCGGATCTCTACTACTTTATCTCTCAACCGTTCGAGATTCTGAGCCCCGCGATCGATCGGACTCTGCTCTCGTCCAATTAACCGGTTGCGAGAGAAAAAGTTTTTGGAAACTCGTATTAAGTGGCTCTCCTAATTAACAGTCTTGAAATTATATAGCACAGCCTTTTGGTTAACGAAGCAGTAGATTGAGTTTTCAGCTGGACAACTTCCATTCTGTCATTTCGAAGAATGCCCCCTGGCCTGATATTAAATCTCGAGTGTCCATGATATTAAAAAATTCGTCCCTAAAAGTCGTCCCCTAGCCCCAAGTTTATCAACACTTTTCCATAACGTTTCGCAGTCAAAGGAAAAATCTGTCAAACTGTAATAATGAATTTACAACTTTTGAATTTTTTTTTTTTATTTTTGTATTTTTTTTGTCAACGCAATCAATCTGCTCCCCTCGCCATTGCAATGGGGGAAGAGTTTTCTTTGATTTCTCTCTCTCCCTCCCTCTCTCTCTGATAAACTCATCCCATCCCTTAATGCCATTCGCCATGAGCAGGCTCTGTTACGAGTCAACAAAACGAATAGCAAGGGATCGTTTCTCCCCGCGACCATCGACGAGTGCAATATTATTAGCCACGGAAGCCTCCTCATTGTGATTCGGGGATTTTCATACTGCTTCGGATTTATATAAGCCACGAATATATCGTTTTGGCTGAATGACGATACACATTGACAGAGGCGTCGTCTTGACGCCCCGCGCCCAAGTGCGACACTCTGCCACGTGTTGTTCGCATTTTGCTGCTTTTAGGAAAATAAATTGGATTTGAAAACAAGGAAAAATGATTCTCAACTCCTGAAAACTGTTTCATATGGAAAAGAGATAAAAATTGCAGCAAATCTGTCGCGGTGCCCACCGAGGCTAACCCCAAGACGAAACCGATGAGCCAATTTGTAGAAATTTTTATATCCACACTCCTTATTTATTGACGTGGCTGCTGTCGAGAAAATGAGGAAAAATAAGTTTCAACTTGCTGGCGTATATAAAATTTTATTTTCCTTGAGAATAAGGACAAATGTCGTGTTTTACGCAATAGCCAAGTTGCAAAGAATCTTGAGTGGAATTAATGAACCGCAGCGAAAGGGCAAGAGCTAGAAAAATAGTCGATTCGGTGCGGATGTCTTTGGAAAAAATTCAAATTTTCAAAATCGTCGAATAAACGAGAGAGGGAAGAGTTTTTCTATCAACGATAAGTAGTACGGTCAATCATTGCTCCGACATTATTTCCTTTCAATCGAATTTGGTAAAATATTTCAAAATTATCGAATTTTTTCAAGTTTTTGAATTTTATAAAATTTTGGAACCTTAGAATTTTGTGAAATTTTGGAATTAACATTTTTTTAAATGGATGGAAATTTTCTTGGATTCGATGATTATGAAAACAACGTAAATTCTCTTTTTGGGGGCGACGATTATGCAACTCAATTAGCCAAAAAGGATTATAAATCGGCCATCAGAGTAATACAAAATGTACATGAATTCATAAATTAATAACGTTAACCGTCTCGTACGAGAGGCTTTGTAGTATCGTGTGTAAAGGAGAAAGAGAAATTTGCAGGATGCGAAGCAATATAACGTTATAATGCCTACGCGGACAGCCTCCATTTTAATGATTGGTGCTGACCACTAATCCGATGATCGCCATTATGCAAACTAACTGACAAATAGGGTCAATCGATCCTTTCAGCTTTTCATCACTGCTTGTCGATCCACGAAGTCCAGCAACTCCAACAATCACATTAATCCTTATTCTCTTAACTTTGAACCGTCATTTTCGAATTTGTGCTCCTGCCAAATAATTAATCTGTTCGTGCGACCGAATTTTTCTGCAAATCGAGTTTCTCGCAGTGAAAAATTGAATTGATGAAAAAAATTGTAACGAAAAATAATAGTGAATGGAAACTTGTTGATAACGAACCTTTCACTGATTAATTATTAATTATTAAATAAGTTTCTGGCAGCGAAAAATTCGATGGATGATAAAAATTGCAACGAAAAATAATAATGAATGGAAATTAAGTTTCTGCCAATGAAAAATTCGATGGATGATAAAAATTGCAACGAAAAAATAATAATGAATGGAAACATTGTGATAACGAACCTTTCGCTAATTAATTATTAATTATTAAATAAGTTTCTGGCAGTGAAAAATTCGATGGATGGAGAGAATTGCAACGAAAAATAACCGTGAATGGAAATTACGTTTCTGGCAGTGAAAAATTCGATGGATGAAAAAAATTGCAACGAAAAAGAATAATTATGACAGAATGAAAATTGAGTTTTAAAATGAATTTGTTTCGGATTAGTGAGTATTTGGGGCTGCTGACGTAACTAGATGCGAGATTTGTTGAGATTGCGAACGTGATTTTGACCAGTGGTTTTTCGAATCGGGCATTCATTTTCTTTAATGGTACGTTGGCAGGGAATGTATTAACGAGTTGCTCGAACGATACGTCTCGCCACAGCAGCAGTATCGTCGTTGAAGGCTGCAGGATAAAGAGAAATAGCGAGAGCTCGAGAGCTCCAGAGAGAGAGAGAAAGGAAAAGAGATAAAAGGAAAGAGAAGGAGATGATTCCGGAGGGTGGCTGAGAGGGAACGTTAGAGGGCGGAAGACGGGAGAGGAGTTGTTACTCACTCTCGGATGTGGGACGCTGTGGCGTCTCTCCGTCTGCGTGCAAAAAGTTGACTCTACAGCGCGCAACCCCCTCTCCCTCTGTCTCTTTCTCTTTTTTTTTTTATTTCTAAACCAACGTCGAACTTCATCCCGCTTATCAACGACCGATCGGCGAACATGTATTTTTACGACCCCACGTGCTTTTCCGAACTTCGTTACGTGTCCGAAACGAAATAACGCGTGACACGCTTCCGGGATTACGCCGAATATTAGGTGTTGAAAAAAATCGACAAAATTCAAACAGACAAATTGACTGAAGAACAACATACTCCATATCCAAGATTTTCCGAGGTAATCTGTATTTTTTATATATTAAACAAAATTTCGAAAAAATTTTACGACCGATTTTTTTGAAAAATTAAATAAAACTTCTTCGATGTTACATAAAAGTGTATGCAAAGTTTTGAGAGGCATCATCATTTAAAAATCGAAATATTAAATGTTGAAAATTGCAACTTTTAACACACGCTCTTGTGAGAAACTACTGAAAAAACAACATACTCTAAATCCAAGATTTTCCGAGGTAATCTGTATTTTTTATACATTGAACAAAATTTTGAAGAAATTTTACGACCGATTTAAAAAAAAAATTAAATAAAACTTCTTCGATGTTGCATAAAAGTGTATGCAAAGTTTTAAGAGGCTTCACCATTTAGAAATCGAAATATTAAATGTTAAAAATTGCAACTTTTAACACACGCTCTTATGAGAAACTACTGAAAATAGTGATTTTTATTATAAATAAATATCTCAAATTCTACATGACGAAAGAAATCGCCATCGACATTAGAAAATGTTTTCGGCGATGAACCGCAGATTCACAATTATTCAGCCCAACTTTCCAAACGTTGAGTGTTCCGAAGATCGTTTACCGAAGGAAAAAAAAATTCCGAAGTAGAAAAACGGGGGAGGCAGATGGTGGGGAAGTTTGTGTGGGAAGGAAAAGGGTCAATATTTCATATAACCCTTCGGGAGAAGGCGCAACAGGTTTCCTCCGCCCTCGTATCAAAGTTTTTCTCAAATCATGCCAATTTTTCTGTTCTCGCATTTTCTTAAGCGACCCTAATCCTTAAGCGATCATGTCTGTGCTAAGAATCGAGAAAACACGTTTTTCAAAAGATTCGAACGAGACAAAAAATTTGAAAATCGATCAAGTGCAAAAAAATGACAAAAAACATCGAAACTCTAGAAATTAATGAATAGAAACCAGTAATTACGCGGTTATCGTTATACAACGCGAAGTTCTCGAGCACATACATCGCAAGAATTTGCAAAACAATTTAGATTCCCACATGCACGCGGTTGTGTGCAGTGTGTCGTGATTTTATTTTGCAAAAACGGAAATTGCTTATTCGAATGTGGCTTCGGTCGCACTACGTCGGTCAAATGTCCGAAGCGAGAAGAGAATTTCGACCGAAACGTGAACCAGTGAATTTCGCTAGTGCATTTTCCCCAAGATATATAGTTCCGCCCTCCTCCGCCCTCGCGGCGAGTGTGCCAACGCTTTTTGTGCGTCCAGAAATTCTCGCACTCCACTGTCGCAAATCCAGACGCAACCATTTCCCGAACCAACTTGGTTTGTGCTTTTTTTTTTTTTACTGCAGATATAAAAAAAGAAACACTGCGCAACTTGTTCGTTCGATTTAATCTCCAGCAATTATTTATATTGGGAAAAATAAAAATATTCAACGGAAAAAAGAAAATCAATTTTTTTTTTCAAATCCTCGTTGACACTCGGGGACGATTGTCACTTTTGAAACGATCTGTACGTGAAACCTATTCAGTCTTAAAGTGCCACGCGAAATAATCTCCATAATAGGCACCTGTTGCAAGCATCACACCTGATCTCATATCACGGTCCAACGCTAGAGACGTTATAGTTGGGGAAGTCAACAGAAAATAGGTCATGAAAACTTGGGTATTAATGATTTTAATATTTTTCGAAAATAATTAAAAATAATGAACTTTGTATGAATTTTGAAAAATTTTACATGACAATTTACTTCATAAATACCATAGAAATTTGTTACATCAACTCTAGGAACCGAATTGAATTTCTATTTCGCGACGAAATTGATAGGATTATTAAATAGCGAAAAATCATTTTTTTAAATAAAGTTTCAATGAATTTATAAAAATCTACAAAGTCTATTTGATCGATAAACATCAAAGAAATTGACAGCAACTTTAGAAACCGAAAGGAATTTATAATTCGCACCGAAATCGATAGAATTATTCAAAATAAATTTAAAAATTTCAAAAATAATTCAAACAAATGAATATATGAAAATTCGTAAAAATATTCAATGTCCATTCAATTTATAAGCACCATAGAATTTGACAGCAACTTTATAAACCAAAATGCATTTTTAATTCGCACCGAAATCGATGAAATTATTCAAAACCAAAAAAGAAATTCAAAAATAATTCAAACAAATAAATTTCATGAAAATTTATAAAAATATCCAATGTCGATTTAATTTAGAAACACCATAGAAATTGACAGCTACTGTAGCAAACCGATTGAATTTCTAATTCGCACCGGAATTGATGAAATTATTGAAAAGCGTTATCAAGTTGAAAATTTCGTGGCGATTTAATGAAATCGAATTTATTATTAAAAAGAGAAACGTGCTCGCGAATATCGAAGAGCTGGGCGTTGATTGATTCGATGAAACGATGTGGAGCAAGAAATCAAAAGATCTTGGTCATGTCAAATGAACTCGATTGCATCGTAGCAGCTAACAAGATAGTCCAAGAGAAAAATGATTGGTCGTTACTGCGTGGTGAAGCTGCCCACGATGACTTGGCAATATGTACCAATTGGGTGAGCCACTCGTAGACGTTCAATTTTTCATTGGATCGTCGCTGCTTGTTGGAGAATCTTGCGATTATTTTGAAAATCACTCGGCAGGCAGCGACAAACGAATGGAACGCCAAAGGATTTTGTGTCCGCATTGGCAAAACTTGGCGATAAATAAATCCTCCCACGGTATATGGAAAACTGTGCGAGGAACCAGTTACGAGCCACAGGGCAACAAGTCCTTTTTGGACACTTTCCAAATATTTCTCTCAACTTTGACCGAGCGTAGGCAGGAGAATTTTCCAAGGACCTCGACGCAGGAACGTCAATAAGTTTGTGAAAACGAAAGTGTCACGAAAATTGCATTTCGCTATGCAATTTTTCGAGCAATTCGAAACTTTGTCCAAATTTCTGCTCCGGAAATCCGACTCGATTAAATAAGTGAGAAAAATGTAAGAAATTCTACATATTTTAAGGACGTTGTATGGCGACGTTCAATTCTAAATTTTTCTTTTCAGTTCTTCTTACATACAAAATGGTTTGCGAGCCCAAGTTCATGACAAAATGTTGTTACAAATTGACTGAAGAACCACATGCTCCAAATCCACGATTTTCCGAGGTAATCTGCATTTTTTTATGTAATAAACAAAATTTCGAAGGAATTGTGCGACCGATTTTTTTGAAAAATTAAATAAAACTTCGTCGATGTTACATAAAAGTGGATGCAAAGTTTTAAGAGGCTTCACCATTTAGAAATCGAAATATCAAATGTTGAAAATTGCAACTTTTAGCACACGTTCTTGTGAGAAAATACTGAAAATGTTGATGTTTATAAATAAATATCTCGACTTCTATACGGCGAAAGCTTTTAAAATTGCGCGAGCTACGAGACATGACTATTCTCTTTGTGTGGTGGAAATTTGAAGGAATTCTATGGATACAAACTTTAGCAAACAAGGTCCTTAATGACGCGATGACAGTTTTGTGAATGTGAACGATGAATGAAAGAAAATCTCAACTTACCCATGACGATGTCGATTAATATGTTGCTCAAAACTTGAATCCCAAGCCGGAAAGTCGTGCAAACGGAAGCCCTTAAGCCCTCAAGATGAAGAACTCACGAGCGGCACGAGTTTGCGGTGCGTCGAAAAAAGCAAAATTTGAGTAAATTTTGCTTGGTGTAATGAGATCGCGAGAAAACCGGTAATTGTATGGAAAGATCGTTGGGTTCGTGTCACCGAGGTTCGGAGAGACAGAGTGTGGCTTCCCGAGTGCGAAGAAAAAGTGGGAAAAAGACTCGGAGGCTGTGGATGCTCGTCCGAGTGTGAGGAGACTCGTAATTTTCTTGTACCGATCACCGATGCTAAGGGCTCGAGGAGGTTTGGAGGTCAGAGAGCGAGTGAACCGCGGAGCTTGCGCCCTCGGTATTTATACACTAAGTGCGTTGCCGGGTTGTCGTGTTCCCCTTTTCACCCTCCGGAGCGCGCGCGGGGAGCGAACGTGGTCACATGACGCGAGGAGCGAACAAGTTCGGTAGAGATGCTCCGCAGAAGCCGCGCGATTCGAGTCTCGTTCGCGCGCGGCATGCTCTGAGCTTTTTCCCCCACCCTTGAAAGATATTTTCTCGTCGCACTCTTTTTCTAAGCTTCTCCAATATTTTTTCCTATTTTACAAATCCATTGTGTGTGCCACGATCTTGTCGAGTGGGAGAGACGAGTCTCTGTTGCTCGCAAACCCTTCCAAAAGTTCCCACGCCCCGCGTACGTCATCGTTTCAGAATTTTCCTCCGGCTCCCTTCCCTGCTTAACGATAATGCGTGTACGTGAAAAGTTTCTACCCATGACATCATCGAAATGGAGCTCCGGAATGATATTATAGTTGATCTGCATTAACATCGTAGAATCTCCCTTGATGTTCATGTATTTTTATGCTTTCACACACATAAACGAGAGTCTATGTGGTCGCGTCGCTTTTTGGCACGAAACTTTAATCGTTCACGAAGATCGTGGCAAGGGTCAAAGTCGGTCTGGTCATAGTAAAAGCTCCGAAGGCTACGGCTGTCCAGGTCGAAAAATCGATGTTTCAAAAAAGTTGATTTACTGCGGGTGATTGCAAAGCTTTTCACTGAATTTTATTTTTCAAATAATTAAACGAATTGGAACATTGTTTCAAACAGAACGTAAAATCGCAAAAAATTCACCGACTATAAAAAAATTGACTCGATTTTCCATCCAATTTATTTATCTCAAAATGTATTATTGAGAATAATTTTCATTTCCTGTTTCCATCCATTCGCGACTTCTTGAGAACGGAGCTCAGTTGTCACGAGCACGTGACAACTGAGCACAGCTGTCATTTTGACGTTTGGGAGAGTTAAGAATTACTTCTGTATTGATAATTCTATAGCGAACCAATGGGAATCATGGAAAAGGGATGACAATGAACACCCTAGTCACGTGTCACTCGCCTGCTTTATATCAAAGGATATTTTTTAAATGTTTTTTGCAGCAAAGTTCACCAACGGCATGCGGAGGCGTTGGAGGCACGGTCTCGAGTGTACTCAAACTTTTTTTTTTGACATATTGTTCGTTCAGAATTTGTTGAATTTTTTTGTTGCTTATTCTGTTGGAGGAAAATGTGGAAATTTGAAAAAATAATGAATTCGAGTTCATTCGCAGGCTTCTTTGGACTGCGAGACGAAAAATGAAAATCTATTTTCATCCGAATCGGTCCAAGAGGAATTACGTAATTGATCAATCACGATTGACAAGGATTTTTGTGGAAAATCAACACTCTGGAGTTTTTGTTTTATTTCAAATTTATCGCTCCTGCAAAACCTTCGCTAACAATTTTTATTGTCGGGAGAGTCGGGAGAACATATCGGACAACGTATACACTCGCAGCAGTCGTGCACAAAAACGCACAACCGACGAGCACCGAAGGAAAGTGGACCATCGCGAGGAAGAAGAAAACACGAATAAAAGTAACAAGAACAAATAAGAACTGTGGGAGGATTCGAACTCGCATTTGAAATGATGAGTATCTCGACCTTAAGATCTGGCATTCCGTTATTGAGCAATGGTTTCTCCAATAACTAGCGTCCGCGAACTAGCCTCAAATTTTCGAATTATTTATTTTTAGTGAAGAGAGATTTTTCCATTGAGGACGTTGTTTGCTAAATTTTCTATCGATAGAATTCCTTTAAATTTGCACCACAGCACAACGAGAATAGTGATGTCTAATTGCTCGCGCAATTTTAAGAGCTTTCGCCATGTAGAAGTCGAGATATTTATTTATAAAAATCACTATTTTCAGTACTTTCTCCGCAAGAGCGTGCGTTAAAAGTTGCAATTTTCAACATTTAATATTTCGGTTTCTCAATTGTGAAGCCTCTTAAAACTTTGCATACACTTTTATGTAACATCGAAGCCTATACAACGTCCTTCCGAACCAAGTGCAGGAGAAAAAAAACGTTGGAATTCCAGAAATGAATGTCACTCGACTACCAAGTGGATTCTTGTTTTTCTATTTTTCTCTGTTTTTTATTTTATTTTTTTTATTTCTATTAACTATAAAGCTCGCCTGGGAGGAATTCCGCAATCGTGCATTTGACGCCTTTTTCCGTAACAAGATCTCACGTGTCAATATTTCGGATGACGCCGCCATGCATCATACTGTTAACCCACTTTGCTTTTTCATCCGAGAGGATGCACTGCGTAATGGATATACTCACGGAAACATACACTGCTCACCCTTTGATTTTTATACTCGCAGATTAGCGTGACAAGGAAAATGAAAAACACGAGAATTCGTGATAAACTTAATAAATTCCAATTAGATAATGAAAAAAGCTTCGATGAGCATCGTGCACCTTAAGGAACCAATTTGCAGCGTTTTTTTTTTATTTATTTTTCCATTCAAATTGTATAATTTCGCCATCTTTCTAGAAACCAAAGAGAAAGTACAGACTTATACACGAGATCTTACAAAATTTACAGTAATTGGAGCGGTTGGACAATTTTTCGAAAAACTCAGATTTTCGTTAAATTCGAAAAATCATAAAATCTCAACCGTTCAACCGATGTTTTCCAAATTCAATACCAACCTTCCGATTATGATACTCTATTGATAAAAAAAAAAAAAAATTACTAACAAATCTTAAAATTTGCGCAAGTTGGAGCGTCGACAGTCTTTTTTTGAAAAGTTCAAAATTCCGTAGACTTCGTATTTTTTTAGCAATTGCAACAAAATTCTCAGAGAACAAAGAGCTCGTGCAGATTAACATCTGTGCAAAACGGGAGCCCTGTAGCTCAAAACATTTTCTCTAAATCTGATTTTTCGATGTTTTGGTAAATTTTAAGCACATTGAGAATGAAAACTAGAAAAAAAAAATGTGACCGTCACACAGTTTCCTCTATGAGGAAGTAAAATGCAATTCCAGTGTCTAAAAAAATGGATGCCCCCCGTTAACGATGTGTCATTTTTCCAACTGAGATTGTTTCGATCTCGTCGAGCGTTACGGTCACTTCCTGACCCTGCGGCCCACTTGCTGGCGCACTCTTCGTCTCTCGAGGGGCGGAAGCACTCGATGAATCGCGGGACAACAACATTATGTCGGAGAAAATCAAGAGATCGAAAACACACAGATTGCTATTAATTATCGAATGATCGTATGAAATATTTAATGTGCTTCTTCATTGTCCGGCATCACCGCGTGTCTGATTTAATGACAGCAGCAGGAGAGTTCGTGAAAGATTGTTCGGATACAAAACGAATCTTGCCCCAGATAACTTAAACAACGATTGCTCCAGTCATCCCAACTTTTTATTACGAGGAGCAATCGGAAGTTGTGACTAATGATCGCGGAGGCAAGGAAATATTGTCCAGAGTATGGCTCGCAGCCAAAAGGGCGTATGGCTTCTGCATAAACATCAAATTTTCGTCAGGTTATTAATCGCGATATTTCACACGCAGGATAACGAGTTTTTCGACTTCGTTCGTATACGAACAGACTTTCGTGTCTCACGTCCAGAAACGTCCAAAAAATGTTGAAACACTTTTGAGCGACGAGGATGCAAACGGGTAAAAAAAACTGAAACCAAAAATTTCAGAATCGACCGTCGCCATAGCTCGGCTGCTACTTTTCTGGAGAAGACTCGAAATTTAGTCGGAAAATTGGGAGTCGAAGACGAGGAACCAAATCGCTCCGATTAGATGCAATTTCTCGCTGAAGATCGTGGATTTTTGTGGCGCAAATTCGCGATGTCGGAAACGAGCTATTTGCGGCTTTGAGGAAAATGTTTTTGTCTGCTTTTGAGACTCGTTGCTTCCGGGGGGATAGGCGGTGGCTTAAGGGGCTCACGTTCACCCAGAGAAGCCGGAAATAGGGTCAGCAGGATCATTTTTTCAATGCCGAACAGAGCTTCTTGTCCATATCGAGTGAATTTTTTTTCTGCTTCTTTTGGAGAGAAACAAAATAACACGAATTTAGATAATTGCGAGCAACGATCCGATAATCGCAATCCGCTGTGACCTCTCCACGTGGAGAGCCCTTAAAGGATTTGTTTCTGAGGATTTCCTCGGCACAGACACGTTCAGAGGCTGAAGACGCTCGGTTTTCCTAACAAGCGAGAACTTCTCGTTGCAAAAATTAGATTTTAGCAGCCGGAAACCTGTGGATCCTGATTTTTCGGTCCTTTTCGTCCTGCCACTAAAATCTCACGTATTTGGAGAGAAAAAAATGTGAAAAAATTCTGGAATGCTTCTCAATGATTCCACGTTCAAGTTCCATACTTTTTACAATCGTTTAATTTCTCAATTTCCAAATAAATCGTTTTAAAGAACAAGATTTGAAAAAAATGGGTCAAAAAGACTCAAATCATGGGTGGAGCGAGTATCCAAAAGCTCAGTTTACAAAAGAGGCCAAAATTTAATTCCTAGCAACAAGCAATGCCATTCGTCCACGTGCTCGTAATTTTATGCGAAATTCTGCGGTTTCCTAATTAAAATACCGAAGCATGATGCTTTATAAAATCCTTAAGAACTTTCTTTTCGACGTGTCAGCGAAAGGGTTCGACGTCATTAGGAAACAATAAAACTTCATGCTTGATGAATTCCTTAAGGATTCCATGAGCATCGAAAAAAATAGAGAGAGAGACTCGTGTTTCGTTGAGCAATGAGTTATGTAAGCGACCGAACTTGCTGTCGATCGGACTCACGAATCGTCGACATAATTGATCAACCATCTGCCGGATTTCCGAGAACCGAGGGTTTCCAGCTCGGGTCATTGGCCCGTGTTATATTGGTTGAATTTAAAAATGCAATCATCTCCATCGTGACACGTGTGCAGCGACGGAATTTTCGAGAAACACAATTGTCACCGAATATTCGAAATATCTTTAAAATATTTAAAGATCCGACGATTTTTCTTCGGAAAATCAAACTTTGCGAAACTTTTTAGATGTCTGTCAAAATTTAGCAAAATATCAAACAAACTCCGAGCAAAAACCGTTCCCCAAGTTTTTTTGCCTCGATCAACTGATTATTGCGATTTAGCCCAGTCGTCCGAATCGTTATACGGACGTGGGAGTCTCCGCGCTCCACTTTTCGTGTTGGAAATGTAAAAAAGTACGAGAACCTGCCTCATTACAATGCAGGTACTTGCTAAAGAATTGGACTAGTCTTGCCTGCTCTTTTTAATGAGGAACAAACGTTCATTTTCAATAACTCGACTCCGTGTTTTTTTTTCAGGCTTGAAGAAATTTTCGAAGAAAATATTAATTCGATCAGCATTTTCGTTCCCGGGGCTCCAACGACCACGAGACTCTTTGCAATTCGCGGAGAAATACGACTCTTACATTAAAAACATTCCTTGTGAACGACTCGACGTACTTATCGAGACTCCGGAGGGACAAGAGTCTCTGGTACCAAGTTACATTCATTGTTGGTCGAAAAAACTCCAAGTTTTGCAATTGAACGGAGTCAGGAAATTTATTCGCACTCGAGACTTGATTTCATCGCGTAATGATCGTTGGAGTTCGTACGAATTGATGGTCCATGGGATTTACGTTTCATTCGTCATTCCTGTGCTCCATTAATCAGGGTCAGCCCTTTTTTCACACGATCATCACCCAATAAATCTTTCTCCACGTTTCATGCAAAATTTCTATTGATAGAACGTATAATTCCCACGATCGCGAGGCGTGTGCATCGTTTTATCGGTATAAATGTAACGCGGAATTGGGCCCGGTCGTTCCGTAACGAAAACAGAGTTTTTAGCAAATTGAAAAATTTGATGCATCGAAAAATTCAACTCGTTACCAAGTTCCGGAGAGAAAGTAATTTCTTAGGTCAGACTCTTGAGACGCGAGAGTAATTTCTTCATCGGGCTAATTACATGCTTGGCGATTCAATTTGACGGAAACTCGCGTACATCGCGAAGGTGAGGAGAAAAAAATTAAAATAAAAAAAGCGATAATTTTCTTTCAAATTCTTCGAATAATTTCGAGAAAAATGGAAAAAACGATGGAAAATGGCGAGGGATCGAAGTATTGGGAAAAGTTGAAGATTTTTTCGGGAATTCACGGGGAAAGAATAATTAATTGGCGGGCCGAGGAAGAAGAGAAGCGGAAGGGTGGCTGTCGGACAAAAGGAATGCAGACCTCGAGGCGCCCCTCGGTACGAAAGGGTGCGTCGCCAACGTACTTTCATATTTATGTCGCGACTGCGCGTGAACAACGCAATACTCTTCCATCCCGAAACTCTCGATACAGCCTCCGCTCGCCCCTTGCAAAACTCTTCACTTGTTTCTTATTTTTCTTATTTATTTTCCAACTCATTTTCTTGTTTTGTGTGTTTCTTCCAATCTCGAAATATCGCCGCAAATCCATTGATACATCGCGGCATGTGATTGAATACATAAAATGTATACGCGAGCGTTTCCCCGGCTTTGCAATCATTGTACATCACGTTCCAGATCGATACATTTCTCCGATTGAGCAGTCACCACATACTTTCAGCTCAAATCCAAATATCATTTTTTTTCATCAACATCCCATTCTCATTCGGACTTACTAACATTTTTTTCATCCCGCCGCGAGTCTCCTCGGACCGTTAAAATTCCGAGCGATAAACAAAATATTGCAATTTGGAAAAGCTGCTCATTTATTATTGAAAATTAGGAGGACTCGCACGAATGCGTCTCAAACTTGAAAAATTGCGCCATTCAAATAGCTGGGTTCGAGTTTATTGAGAAAAAAATATTTCATTCAATTATCTCGATAATTTTATTATTCGAGTAATCAAGAAACAAAAAATACGTTCGAAAGCGAATAAAATTTCAGGTGAATATTGTTTAGTCATTTTTCTATACAATTTTTACATTTTTCAATAATATTTCAAAAAATAATAATAATAGTAGTAGTAATGGAGTTTTTCCCATGCATACCCTTCTCGGGTTTTTACATGTTCGAGTTTTTTCCACAGTTCTCATTATCTCACAATTTTTGTTATTATCTCCCAATTTTTATTTTTATTCCACACTACTTAACTCGATGGACCTACTATTTTACGTGGGTTCCGAACCACAGAGAGTACAGCTTGGGACACTTAGAAAAATCCATTGGTGTCGGCGGCGGGAATCGAACCCGGGGCCCGCTGTGTGGGAGCCGGGCTCGTTACCACTGAGCCACTGCCTCTCTCCTAAAAATAATAATAATAATAATTCATTTATTTTTTATTTATTCCATTTTAATTTGTAATTAAAAAAAAAAAAAACATCCTTTGATTTTTTATCATTTTTTCCAAACAAATGCAATGTAAATAAATTATTTATTCACTAAATATAAAAAATAATAATTTATTTAATATGGAAACATTATTTTAAAAATCAAATTTGAAGTTTTATTCGCTCATGAACGTATTTTTCATTTTTCAATTATTCAAATAACAAAATTAATGGCGATTTGTGGTCCACGTAGTTATTCCTGCTCTGGAGTTGGGCTTCAATATTTTTTGCGATAGTTTGTGAATTTTTGCATGCGGCAAGTCATGTCCAAATTGTTGGAAAGTTGTACGAAGGGAAAGTTGAATTTTGAAGATGACTTCGACGAGACTACGACCTTGAGGATGCGATGGAACTTGGATCTCGATGGATTTTAACGTCGACGACGTACGACTGCATCGCAACGAGCTCCTATCGCAGCTTCCTACAAATTTATGGTCACTTGGGGTTGACACGTGTTGGAAAGCCCATAAGATCTCGAGAGTTAATAAAAACGGAATGACCAGTCGTTGGAATATTTGGTTGAAAATGTCAGCGGTATTTTTGCTTCCATGACTTGGTTACTCCCGATCTATCGAAGCATTCGTGGGAATTGAAAGGAAAGAGTGAAAGGGAAAAGGAAAAAATGTGGGAAAAAGCAAGTTGACACTATCCAGCACAGTCTCGCGGCGTCGACCG
The DNA here is from genome assembly GCA_037952995.1 of Hyposoter didymator. Classification (NCBI taxonomy): domain Eukaryota; kingdom Metazoa; phylum Arthropoda; class Insecta; order Hymenoptera; family Ichneumonidae; genus Hyposoter; species Hyposoter didymator. The sequence continues at coordinate 376,801 of JBAJMU010000009.1, forward strand.
GAGCTCACTATATTTTTATTATTTGTCTTTCCACGCTTTCGCAACGCTTGAGGCTTTTTTCTTTTTGTTTTTTTTTTTTGCTTACAAACTCCATTGAGTCGTTGTTCCCCTTACCGGCGATTTTCCCTTTCGCCTCGGCCAACTCTGATTCTTCTTGACTCTCTTGTTCAATAAAATTCTGTTGACACATTAGCTGGAGTCAACACACGGACTCTCGCGAGCCACGACGACCTGTCCGACCTCTGCAACGTTTTTTTCTCCCGCTTTTCTCTCCTCTTCTCCATTCTCCTTGTCTATTTTCTTGCTCTTTTAATTCCAGCACTTTCGAACTTGAAAGGCGAAACTTGGAAAAGGTTGCGTTAACAAATTAAAATGACACGTGGACGCGATTTATCGAGTTTTGCAACGATCGAATTGCGCGTCGCGTATCGAAATGATTTAGAAAAGGTTTCCTTCGGTTTCCCTGTGCCCGGAATAGCGAGGAACCAACTTGCGCCCCAGAATCGAAACTTTTCTCCATATCGTTGCTGCTGCACACCAAGTTTACGTCGATTTATTGCAAACTGTTCGAAAATGAATTTCTCGTAGCCAACAAGGGATTCCCTCGCATTACGTAAATTCGTCCCCAATCACGGAAGCTCCCAGAAACTCACGCAGTTTCCCCATCATTTCAATAATTTGCTGCTCGCCTTGTGGTTAACTCTCCGACGAGTGTTTTCCTCCCGGCGCCGCATAAAGGCTCCGCAACTTGCTAAGATTTCAGTACATGTTTCGATGTGTAACAACGTGCTTGTATTACGTATATATATTGGCTATTCTCTCTGCTCATAAATGAAAGTCTATCAGTGGGTTTGAGTATTTGCCGACGCTTTATACGAGAAATGTTAATTCTCATGTTCCACACGTCACTGGGCGCGTTGATGGCAATGAGTAAAAGGTCAGGATTTCCTAGAATTTCTGACAACTTGCTCGTACATCACGTATCGAATATTCTGGATTGAAGTTTTCCATTCGATAGATTCGAATGAAATTCCACGAGCAGATATGGCGATAACAGATCAAAAGGAGACTGAGGATGTTTCTTTTTTGTTGTTGCTCCGCGTGACGTCACTCGCGCTACGCGAAGACGCGATATATCGTAAAAATAATATTACGTAAAGTAGTTGAACGTGTAAGCAAAGTTTTCCTCGTCAACTGGCATAACGATCGCTAAGACGATCCATATAGCAAAACGCGTGAGAGAGAAGCACGTTACTTTATATCGTGATTTTTCGAAAGAGCGTCGAGACTTTTACGCTGTTCGCGCGCGGGGGCGACGACGATGGAATAAAGCTAGAGCGAGAACTGGAGCGCGAGAGAATGCGCTTAAGCAATGCTTCAGAAAGGGAGGAAATTACGTTCACGTACACACGCTATTCGGGATGCTGGGGAACGAGCGAACGAAAGAGAGAGAGGGAGAGAAGCTGCCACGAGGGGGGGGGGGAAGAGATAAAGAGATTCCTCAAGGGCTAGGAAAAGCTTACAACAGCATTTGGCCGAAAATAAAATAAAAGAACGTTTGCGGGATGCGTGGGCGGATGTGGCGCCTATGAGCAATGCTCGCTACGATTTGTAGTTGCAGTTAGAAATCTTATCTTCATTCATAGACTCGGTAAGCGAGCACTGTAGAAATAAAAAAACATTTCAGCGAGGCCCTTCAAAGTCGCGCGAAGAGCATCCAGCTCTTGGATTACTACCGTTGGGTCTTTTTGACCCAATCCAGGGAATTATGCTTCAACTGGGTCTAGGAGACCCGGACACTTATTGATGGCCATCAAGAGCGGAGGCTAGATGCCAATAGAACGAGAAATTAGTTCGGGTCTCACAGACCCAAGTGTGGAAACGATCGGATTTGATGAAATATGAACGAATATGTAATTTCCAAACTGGGTCTCACAGACCCCGAATTCACTCGAGATTACACTGGGCCTGTGAGACCCATCGCACTTGCGGGTTAATCTTCTGTATCGAGCCTTCGAGCTCTCACTACTCTTTTTTACGAAACATCGAATTTTTGAGTAACCTGCAAATTCAACGTCGCGTTCGAAATGGCGCAACATCAAAATGCATTATAACGCATTGTTCTTGCGAAGCTGTTGTCTTGAAGAGAATACTGTTATTAGTAAAACGATTCGAACGGAAAGAGACGTTCGAACTGTGCCCGAGCACTCGCAACTTGTGGTCCGTTTTATTTTATCATGTCATCAAGCCTGAGTTTCGTCCCCGCAATCTCTTTAAAGTGCGCTATTCCCGACTGTGGTTTTCGAGCTTCCTTGGACATATCAAGATCATAATACCTTAATATTCCACGGAGTGAATATTTAACGGGAATCTCAGTCAAGCGCCATTCGGCAATGATAATGGTATTATCGGACACCAGAATTAAACATGCACTGAAGCAAATGACTGGCACAATTTTGTAATCTCATCAGTTGCAAACTCAAAAACGAAAACTGCAACGATTCCGAACCCAGAAACTGGGATTTCAATATATTTCATGAAAAAAAAAATGGAATCATTTGATTTTTAGTTTTTGACTTGTCGTTTTTATTCTGCCACTGTGTGTTTCATTTTACCTCGATCTTCTCTGTATGCTTGTGTGTCCAATGAAAGTATTAATCACATCGAAGGTCATCGACGTTGATTTCAACTGTCGCGAAGAAAAATAAATCTTACTCGACGCGGAGGAGGGAGTCCGCGCGTATCATTGAATGAGCAAATACGTTGACGAAACCCTTAACTTTTTATTTTCATGTATCCAAACGCCCACTCGACGATACGCATGACCAAAATTCTTCATGTTGTAGGTACAAATTACATCAAAGTTTTGGCTCGTTTTAACGTTCCCAGGCGAACAAAGAGAGGCTGAGTTTCGGGTCACTAATCAAGCGACGCAGGCTGTTTGTTTACTTTACACATTTGCTTCTTGTATCGCGGACAGACGATTTTTTTTTTTTTCACTCGACAAGCAGATCGGGAACGGACCGAATTTTGGGGAAAATTTGGCGATACGATTTTTGAATATTTTCAGGACGCGATCTTGTCAAATACGTTTTTTGGCTGTTCGCGCATAACTTTTCATCGTGTTTTCATTTATAATCGGAAAAATTCTCAAATTGTGGAAGTAACGCCATCGATCGGAGAAATCTCGTAACAAGGGAGAAAGCGCATGCGCGAAAAAATCATTGGCGCGCGTCAGCAGCGCGCTCTAGCGAGAGAATCGAGTGTTTTGTCGCAACGCAACGTACACGGACGGCATAAGGAAAAGAGAGACAAATGATAAATGCGTTGATGATTGGCGCGGGACGCGTGAGCGGGGAAGAGAGCGAAAACGGCTGTGAAGGTTGACGGTAAACGGAGCAGACTAGAGCTACTGCAAAAGGGTCTCGCAGTGTGATATTCGTAAAAGAAAACTAAATTTTAGCCGTCATTTACACAGCTCGAGCGAACAAATTCGTTTCGTTGTTTCAAACGCCGGAGTACGTGACACAATATCTCGAGGTTTGCAAACTTTTAATGTCTTTTTATTATCTCGGAACGAAAGCGTTGAATCACGAGCCTCGATCGTCGACGATTCATCGTTTCGAGCATTTCTATTCGTAAATGTAAAACTCGAACAATTCTTGGTTCCGAGGAAATCAATCTCGGTGCTCGTCGTCGTGTAACTAGAAAAAAAGAAAACTCGACGATGTTGACGAACGGAGAAATCCATCGATCGTTCATTTTTTATTTACGAATCTTCGCTCCCTCAATTATTTATTTTTAACCTTTTATAATGCACAGACGCTCCTGTATATTGACATTTGAGCGAATCACACAATTTCGATATAAATTAGTGACAAATGGCGGCTCTTCGTGCCAAGTATTTTTTTCCGCCATTCTAACCTCTTCGATCCCCTCGAACCATCTCGTGACGTGTTATTTATTTTGATTTTTTTCCCTCGATCCACACAATTCCTCGCTCTGTTTATCAACTCGCTCTACGTCTCGATTATGCCTCGATTCAACGACCGCCTTTTCCAGATGCCGATGATAAAACTGCAGAGCTCCGACGGCGAGGTTTTCGAGGTCGACGTTGACATTGCAAAATGCTCCGTCACCATAAAAACCATGCTCGAAGATCTCGGCATGGACGAAGACGAAGAAGAAGTCGTCCCTCTGCCCAACGTCAACTCTGCCATCCTCCGCAAAGTTATCCAATGGGCCACTTACCACAAAGACGATCCGGCGCCGGCCGAAGACGACGAGAACAAAGAAAAACGCACCGACGACATCAGCTCCTGGGACGCTGATTTTCTCAAGGTCCGTTTTCTCATAAAAAATGCAAAAACTGTCGTGAGACAATTTCTTTTAATTAACTCGAGTTTCCTCCAGTTTTGGAAACAAGAGTCTGCTCCGGCGATCAGCTTCTGACTCATTTTTTATCCCGAGCCATTTCTAGCCGTGATATTGTCTTTTTAGAGACCAAGAGTCTGTGAAGAATATTGCCCTTTGTGTTTTTTAACGAGGATGTACACAAATTCACTCCAGGAAAGAAAAACGTTCCAGCGCGAATGAAAATTCTATTTCTTAACGATATTTCCTTGCAACCTAAATACTGAAAAGACACAAAACGATGGCAAACGTCAATTTGCAGTGTTTTTTGTATTTGCATTTGAATTATATAATTTCGACAATGTTTCTAGAAAGTACAGACTCATACACGATATTTTACAAAATTTGCAGAAATTAGAGCGGTTGGACGATTTTTATAAAACTCACATTTTCGTAAAATTCAAAAAATTATAAAATTTCAATCGTTCAACCGATATTTTCCAAATTCAATACCAATCTTCCCATTATGATACTCTATTTATAAAAAAAAAAAAAAAAATTAGTAAAATCTTAAAATTTGCGCAAGTTAGAGCGGCGACAAACGGTTTTTTGAAAATTTCAAAATTCCGTAGAATCCGTATTTTTCTAGCGATTCCAACAAAATTATCAGAGAACGAAGAGCTCGTATAGATTAACATCTGTGCAAAACGGGAGCCCTGTAGCTCAAACCGTTTTCGAGTTATAAACGTTTGAATTTTGCAGTTCCAGAACATACACACGCATCGAGACATTTTATCTAAATATGATTTTTCGATGTTTTGAGAAATTTCAAACAAATCGACTTTGAAAAGTGGGAAAAAAAAATTCACCGTCAAATAGCTCCCTGCATGAGAAAGCAAAAAAATGCCAGAATTAAAAAAAATAACGAACCAACGAAAAGAAAACGTTGCAAAGTTGAGAATTGTGGTATTAAATGTTGGAACGTTTGCTCGGATTGCAGGTCGATCAAGGAACGCTGTTCGAGTTGATTCTAGCTGCGAATTATCTGGACATAAAAGGACTTTTGGACGTGACGTGTAAAACAGTGGCAAACATGATAAAGGGAAAGACGCCAGAAGAGATCCGTAAAACGTTTAACATAAAGAATGACTTTACAGCGTCGGAGGAAGAACAAGTTCGCAAAGAGAACGAATGGTGCGAGGAGAAATAGAGGAGGCGTTGCTATCGGATATCGATCGAGCGAGTCTTGTAACGTCCCATACGTATTTTCCTTTTTTTCTTTGTGAATTTTGTATTTAAGTTGTCCCGGTCTCGAAATTAAGTCCACAAAGCGTCGACATTTGTCACAGCAAACTTGCAGCCACAAGCACATGCGAGTTTATCTGTCCGGAGGAAAACTCCTATTCGCTCTGTTCTATACGTAATACCAATTTAAATTGTGTACGGTGTGTCGTCATCTAGGATTTATCTCGTAACCAAGCTTAGCTTAGAAAATACAAAAATTCGAAGTGATAGCGTTTAAAAGTTTAAGATTTGTGGTTATCGTGGCGAATATCTCTCATCCCCAAAGTTATTACTTTTATCTCACTATTCATTACCATCCCAAATCGCCTTTAATGAGCTAATTATCGAATAAAATTATTATTAAATTGTTTGAGCTTTTTCCTTCGAAACCTGGACAGACTAAATATTCGGAAACATGTTTCTCGTGATGCCGAGAATTTGGAGCTTGTAATATTTCATCAGTCCCACGTATTAATTCGACAAATTTGTCCCGTTCACGTAACTTTCGTTTCTCGTGACTTTCTCCATCTTTCCACGAGTTTAAAAAATTCCTTGAGTCTGCGCGCGAGTCTTCGCGATACTTCCGCATCTTCCGGATGCACGTAATATCGTCGTATTCGTGTTGAAACTTTTCGCCCAATCTCTCTGTCACTTTTCCTTCTCTCTTCGCTCCTCTCGCGCACCTTTTATCTCTGGGAATCTCAATGACGTTATTATTAACTCGTGTCAGTTCTCTGAGACTCGAGGAAAATCTTATCTTTCCTCGTAGATTCTCGTCGTTGTCTTCTTATCAAATGACAATGAAGAGCGTGTTTATTTTTGAAACTAATAAAAACGTTATGGAGAGGGATTCTCCTCGTGCGCGGCTTCAGACTCGCGCCTTTGTGTGTGTGAGAGACTCTCTCGATCCGGGGACGATACAGCAAGAATTTTGAGGCGCGGCAAATACTACTCTTCTCTCGTGAATCTTTCGCCTTTAACAAAGACCATAAAACATCGAGTTTCGATGTACAACGCTACTGGCATTTACAGGCTGTCCCGAAATGAACTTTTTTTTTCTTTGCCCTCACGTTAAGGACGTTCTATGCTAAATTTCTATCGATAGAATTCCTTTAAATGTGCAACACACTAAAAGAATAGTCATGACTAATAGCTCGTGCTATTTTGAGAGCGTTCACCATGTAGAAGTCGAGATATTTATTTATAAAAATCACTATTTTCATCAGTTTCTCATAAGAACGTGTGTTGAAAGTTTTCAACATTAAATATTTCGATTTCTAAATGGTGAAGCCTCTTAAAACTTTGCATACACTTTTGTGTAACATCGAAGAAGCTTTATTTAGTTTTTCAAACAAAATCGATCGTAAAATTTTCTCGAAATTTTGTTTATTATATAAAAAATACAGATTACCTCGGACAATCTTGGATTTAGAGTATTTTGTTGTTTCGTGTGTTAAAAGTTGCAATTTTCAACATTTAACGAGGTCCTTAAGACAGGGGAACATCAAGGGGTCGAAAATGAGGGTTTTTTGTATTGTTTTTGTTGATTGGAAAGAAAGCAAGTGTTTGTCTTTCTTTGGAAAGCTTGGGGATCCACTTAGCTGGTAAGTTTGGAAGGAAATTTTAGCGAGACTCATTAAATCGACGAGGTCGAAGAAATGTTTGAAAAAAAAGTTACAGGCAAGCCACGTATCGAGGGCAAATTTCACTATTTTGCATTTGTCTCCAAGGAAATAACCGCGCGCGAGTCCGTACGAAATTGGTGTTCTCGTTCCTGTCAACGAACTTTTCTATGTACACGCGATTTTCATGTACCGTTCAATAATTCGTAAGGAGAGCTAATTTTCAAGACTTTCAGAGCATACTCGTGCGTCGCTCGCTGGCGACACTCTTTTTCTTTCATTTTACCCAATGAAATATAGTCCATGGGCATATATTTTATGAGTGTGCGAGTAAGTACCTCACGTACATGGAAAATAGCGGATTATATAGATCGGGCATTTGATATCAGTTATTATCGGCGACGCACACTTGAATGAGCTTGGCTAATTCCACTCGAGCAAAATTAACTCGTTCACGATAATAACATTAATATCCGAGTCGCGTTCCCGGAAGCAAGAAATTCCAACTTCCTCAACAGTTTAAACTTCTTTGCTTTCAAACTTCTCTTTTCATTAACGAACCAAAACAATTAACGACAAGAAAATGGTCGTTTAACAACAACAACAAAAACACGTTTTTTTTTTCAAATTGCTTTAGCGGTACCAAAAATCAGTAAAAACGCGTGCAATTAAATATAATTAATCATTTCCGTCCTCCAATAAACTAGACAAACGGTCACATTCTAATTCGGAAACATATTTCTTGCTAATGATCGTGCGTCACACAGTTACGAGTCAACTTCTCAACGCAGGCAGTTCGGAGGAATCTAGTATGGAACAATTGCTCAGGAAATAAGGTTTTTTTTTCAAATCCAAATTTGAAATTTTTACCGTTGGGTCATTTTGACCCAGTCGAGGGATTAAGAGAATATGAACAAGAGATTTATGGTGCAAGTGGGTCGGGTTGGGAATGACGCTAATAAAAAGAAAAATGAACTCGGGTCTCACAGACCCATGTGTGGTAACGATCGGGATTGGTGTAAAATCGACAAATATGTAATTACCACGCTGGGTCTCGGAGACCCCAAAATCACGTGGGCCCACAATGGGTCTGGGAGACCCATCACACTCCCGGAATAATTTTCTATCAACAGACAACTCCTCAACAGGGTGTCTCGCAGGAATCTATAGCCTCGAAGAATTGCGTTTGTATAAAATAAATAAAAAACGTGGCCATCGACTGAACCGATCGAGTCAATTCGAAAGGTGTGGCGAGACCAAACTCTTCTCCTTTCTGTTTCCCTTCCATCCTCTTTTTCTACGTCCACCTTATTTCTCTACGTCTCTCTAGTCACCTCCTTCTAATCGCTTCTCTCTCTTCCTCTCCCTTGAATACTAATACACACACACGCAGGACGTAAAAATTGTGACGATGTAGCGAGAAGATCGTGCAATACGTCACCGATATAACAAACCTCTCTTTCGCTTCCCTCTCACTCGACCGATTCCCTTTCCTATACGAAAATGTACACCGACTTGCAGCAATTTTTCTCTCTTACTCCCGGGCTCCACTAAGAAACAGCTCGTCCTCTTTTACTCCCGCATATATCCGAGCTCCGCTGTAAGGCCGCGTACTGTACAATATTATATTATACCTGTTTCTCGCACCAAACTTGTCAACTATACAGGGTGTCACGATTCGGAGCAACGTCAACGAGAACTTTCGTCCTCGCGGGTTGACTTTCGATAAAAACATCGGAAACGCCGAGTCCTACTTTGGATTATTTCTTCTTCATTGTTTCTACTGATGCTTCGAGCTCCGCATGAGAAGAGCTCGATATTTTGTTCAACACGATGAACTAAATATTTTTGGATAATTTCAACATTTTTCTTACTTTGACAATGTTTTTTTTATTTCTAACGGAACTGTCAGCAAAATTTACGATTCCAATGACTGAATTTTGCTTTTCACAAAGACTCTCAAGAATTTTCCTTGCCGCAATTGCAAAATCTTTGGGATTTTTCGGAAAAACGTTTTGTCGAACGTTTCCAACAACATTTTCTGACCAGCGAAGAAGTCACCACTTTGCTTGGGAAGTCAACGTAAAGTCCAGATTCGAGGACGTTGCATGCAACGAGACGGCCGCAATGCAAAGAGACATTAATTTATAAAAATCACGATTCTCAGTAGTTTCTCATAAGAGCGTGAGTTAAAACTTGCAATTTTCAACATTTAATATTTCGATTTCTAAATGGTGAAGCCTTTTAAAACTTTGCATACACTTTTATGAAACATCGAAGAAGCTTCATTGAGTTTTTCAAAAAAATCGATCGTACAATTTTTTCGGAATTTTGTTTATTATATAAAAAATACAGATTCCCTCGGAAAATCTTGGATTTAGAGTATTTTGTTCTTTAGTCAATTTGTAAAAACGTTTTTTCAATGAACTGGGGCTCGCGAAGGATTTTGTGTGTAAGAAAAACTGAAAAAAAAAAAATTGAGATTTGATCGTCGCCATACAACGTCCTTAAGGGGAAAATCATTTTTTAGACAGACGCACACTCGGAGGCAACGATAGAGTTTTTCTCTCCTGGGACACCCTGTACATACATGGCTGCACGTTAATATATATAGATGTATAGTTGGTTGGCTAACGACGTATCAGAGGCTCCCTTTCTTTCTCCCAGCTCGCATCTCGCTGTCGCTCTTGTTCTTTGTCTTTCAGTCAGTTGGCAGCGGTCTTGCTCTCTCTCTCTCTCTCCCTCCCTCTCTCTCTGTTGGTTCTTTTCCCCCACTATGGAGTCGCAGGTAGAAATGCTCACCGGTAATCTGAGCGCACGGTTCGGCGCTCGGTCCATTTCGTAGTTTCGCGCGGTGCGGTCAACACACACACTTTCCACTTGGTCTCTGTGCCCGCATGTGCACTCGTTAATCGCATTTCGTTCTGCCAACTGGACTTTTCATCCGATTAGAAAAAACAAACGATTTTTCATGTTTTTCTTCGCCAAAATCCCGCGAGTTTAAGGTGTGTGCGCGCGCGTGTGTGTTTTTGTGGATGTGGGTGAAAAAGATTGTGAAGGTACGACTGTTTCCGACCAAAAAATTCAAGCGCTTAGTGTCTCTTTGCGGTTCGTGACATTTTTTTTTGAAAATTTGAAATTCCCGCGCTTTTCCTCGATTTTAATATTTTTACGAGAGGATCCTTGCTCCGAGTTTCTTAACAAGGAACATTCCGCGATCGGGAATCAAAGCCTCATTGTTTTTTTTTTATTTTATTTTTTTTTTACGTATATTCGTGCGTGGCTGCTGTTGCGCTGGCTGTCAAGTGGTCGTGGCTCGTACCTGTCAGACGGAGCTCGAGAGCCACCGCTGCCATCGCCGCCGGGACTCTCTCGTCGACTACTCTTTTCCTTTTCTCGTGTGTACCGTAGTACGTACCGTATTATTATTAGCTGGTTGCTTGTTCGCTGGCTTGCTTGCTCGCTTGCTTTCCTCGGCTCTACAGACAGCCTCAAATCTTGTTGTCAAGATTGCAGCGATTCGGAGATTCCGAAACGGTGAAAAAAACGTTTTTCGACGTGACTTTCTTTTGCGGTTTGTCGTTGCTGACATTTTCAAACACTTTCCACGTGACGGACTCCGAGCTTTCGGAAAAAAAAAACGGAGAAAAAGTTTCTTCGTTTTTTTTTGTTTTTTTTTTTAAGCTCGCAAGGTGCAAAAATTTGCGATTTTTGAACGTCCTGTACAAATGATCCTCGAAGTTTACCTGTTGGAGCTCGCGCTCCCTTGTGCTCGGCTCCCCGAAGACACCGCACATTCTCGAGGCACTTGCGGCCAAGTTGCGTGCACTCGACGAGCCCGCGTGCCACTCCAATACGTTCCAGCCTGCTCGCTCTTCTCTTTTGGAAAGATCCCTCGAGATCTGCCGCTGGACGGCTCATTCGGATGACGTATTACGTTTCCTTACGTTTTCTCTTACGCATTTATTCCGCATTGAAAATGAAATATCGTCAAAAAACGTCGACATTCCGTTGAACACGATAAAGTGAATATTTTTTGTTCATTTCGAAATTTTTGTTATTTTGACGATATTTTCCATTTTTAACGGAACTGTCCGCAAAATTTGCGATTGAAACGACAACAATTTGATTTTCTAAGAGACTTTTTGCTGCGATGACAAAATTTTTGGGATTAAAAAAAAACGTTTAGTCGAACGTATCCAACAAAATAGTTCGCCAACACGGAAAATTAAATTTTGTCAAAAAAACGTGAACACGTAACACGGTAAACTACATATTTTTGGATTATTTCAAAATTTTCGTTATTTTGACAATATTTTTTATTTCTAAAAAAATAGTTGCGAACACGGAAAATTGAATTTCGTTAAAAAACGTCGAGATTTTGGTTAACACGGTAAACTAAATATTTTTTGATAATTTCAAAATTTTCGTTATTTCGACAATGTTTTTCATTTCTAACGGAAACGTCCGCAAAATTGACGATTGGATCGACAAAAACTTGCTTTTCGAAGAGACTTTCTACAGTATTTTTTGCTGCGATGGTAAAATTTTTGGGATTGAAAAAAAAAAAGTTTCGAAAAAAATGTTCTTTTCACTTTTCTTTGAATCTTCATATTTTCTTGCATCAATATTAATGTATTACGTATGATTTTTGATGGTTGTTGCAACCTTACGTGCCTCTTACATCTCAAGGACACTGGGAGCCATTAATTTTCAACTTAAAGTTCGTACCAACACTTTGGAATCTCCTTCGAAGCTTAAAAATCCTTGGTCGGTTTGGGGTCAACGAGAAGAACCTTAAGGCTTTTGGCCAGTGTTATTCGTGTGGGCAGTAACCCTCCCGAGTCACTTGAACGCCTTCAGCCTTGAACAATCGAAAGTGGCTTGGACTGCTGGATAAAAGTCAAGGGCGGAGTGGAGCGTGGGTGTCGTTAATGTTTCCGTAAAAATGGGGGTCGCGCGAGGAGCGTAAAAGTGGTTCGATATCCTCGGAATATTAACGACAATAGTTCGGAGTCTCGCTGTCCAAATTTTTCGATCTGATTCATTTTTTTTCCACTCCAAAAACGAATCGTCAATTTCTTTAACGGGAACTCGCTCCTCGAGCCTTTCTCGTGGAAACGTGTAGGTTTTTTTTTTTATTGTAAAAAAAAAACGATCGCGATGATCTTTACGTAGAAATCGTTGAATTTTACGATCGCGCGAAAATTGCACGATGCTCACATTTCTCGATGAAGGATCGTCTATACGACCTATCGGTATCTTTGGAACATACGGTTTCTCCGAGTACGTTGATATACAAGAGAAAGAATGAAAAAATGGGGGGAAGGGGTAAGAAGAGAAAAAAAAACGACATTTCTATGGATGCAGGTTTTCCTACTGCTCGGCATAAGATCGAGAAGCGAAGCAACGATCGGTTGTTCGATCCCCACTCGCGGCTGCGCTGCCTCATCGAGAAAGTCGAGAGAGAATTGAGCAGCAGATCGAGTTGGCGTGTTCTGGACAATCGATGCTCCCCTCGGCACTCGAACGAGCAACTCGCTGCAACAGCAGCATTCGCCGTCGTTTTTGCCGTTGTAAAAAAAACGAAATAAATATAAAAACAAAAAAAAGACACGCATACGTATACGGATTATTGCGAGAGATCGCTAACTCACGTTATGGCAATAAGGAAAGAGATTCAAATGTGAAAGTAATTGAGCAAGTGGATGAAATCCACTTGCCACCCTCTCCTGGACCTGCTGACAATCCATTTATTTCTAATAGTTTCTTCCGATCAAAGGAAATGTGAAAATTCGCCCAATCTGATTAAAATAATGATACCGAAGTTTGCATCTATGCAATTTGACGAAAAATCTCATTTCTCCACTTTTTACAATTTTGCTTAAAAAAATTGAGCTTTTTCTGTTCTGGCACTGCAAATTTCAAACGTTTATAACTCGAGAACGGTTTGAGATGCAGGGCTCCCGTTTTGCACAGATGTGCAATCTATACAAGCTCTTCGATCTCTGAGAATTTTGTTGGAATTGCTAGAAAAATACGAATTCTACGGAATTTTGAAATTTTCAAAAAAAAGGCCGTCGACGCTCTAACTTGCGCAAATTTAAAGATTTTTTTCTAATTTTTTTTTAGACATAGAGTATCATAATAGGAACTTTGGTATTGAATTTGGGAAATATTGATTGAACGGTTAAAATTTTACGATTTTTCGAATTTTACGAAAATCTGAGTTTTTTGAAAAATCGTCTAACCGCAATTTTCGCAAATTTTCTAAGATATTGTGTACGGATCTGTACTTCCTCTTTACTTTCTAGAAAAGTGGTCGAAATTACATAATTTTGATACAAATACAAAAAACGGGTTCGAAAACAAGATTTCGAAAGAAAATTTCAATTTGCCTCGTTTTTTTCAAATTGGATGCGTACTAATATAGAATTTGTTGAAATTTGCAGTGAGTGATGGCACTGCGGATGAGGGGTAGCAAAGATGTCAAGAAGAGGTCGTACTACGTGTGGTATTTGGGTTCGAGGGAGGCAAAGGGTGTCGATGCAATGCCCGGAGCCATAGCGTATCTTTTGGAGCGCGAGAGGCTTCAAGAGCCTTTCAAGGTCACCCTGCAGGTAAGAATCTTCGTGCGTATTTTCGAGGTTCATGGTTATGGTGTGGCCGCGGAGAAGCAACGCACTCATTCGGCCGTATTTTCGACACTGAGAAGGCGAGCCGGTTTGAGTAAAAAAAAAACAAATGAAAAAAAAAATACCAAAACGAAATGCGAGAGAAAAGCCACGAAATCGTACAACGAATATAAACTTTACGAATCTACGAGCTTGTACCAACATCTCGGAAAGCTATTTTTTCTCTCTTTTTTTTTATAAACACTTAAAATCAACATTTTTTATCGCTCGATGAACACGCGAGAAGAAGGAAAGCCCGTGCGCGGTGAAAGCACTCTTCTGAACGAGCAATAAAATCCGCATATATAAATTTCTAATAACCGTACAAAAAGATAGTGAACAACTAAAAACCCAAATATTTCAATCGGACGATCTTCGCGGTTTAAAACGAGATTTGGAATCCGCGCCATTAAAATAAAACCGGCTCCTCCACACCAATTTCATTCCTTCCAATTAAAACGAATTTATTTTATTTCCGGGTTAACGATGAAGGATCGAAATTTCCCACACATGGGTCTGCGAGACCCGGGGTGAAAATTTCTCGTAGTGACTTTGAAAGCGCGATCTCAGGAACGAGCTGCCGATGTCGGGCGACAAAAAAAACTCTCCGGGCCTCACAGACTCAAGTGTGTCTATCATCCGCTCGCCGAACCTAAACGCGTCAAATGTTGCACAAGAAAAAAACGATCAACTACTTAATTACGAAACGAACGGCTCATCAAAATTCATATTTGCCATGCACTTCGTGACGATCAAGTACGCTTCGGGTCTCGCAGACCCAACTGTGTCTATCCGCTCGCCGAACCTAAACGCGTTAAACGTTGCACAAAAGAAAACGATCAACTACTTAATTACGAAACGAGCAGCTCATTAAAAATTATATATTTGCCACGCACTTCGTGTTCGAATTAAGTTGGAAAGTGCATTATGAAAAAATAGTGCGTAATAAAGAGCAATGATAATTCAGCTGGTGAAAGGCTATTCCCATTAGATTATGGCGTAGATCTCTGTGGAAAGAAAAAAAAAGGAGAGAGAGAGAAAAAACAAGAATTTCAATATCAAGCGGTGTGAAAGAATTTACTGCAGTGTGCAGAGCCCACGATCGCTGTGTCCAAGTCACGATGGGCTCATCGAACCACAAGTCTCGTATTATCGGTATGCCCGACCATGCCCGAACCCACTGCGCTCTTGCCAAGGAGAAAAGAGAAAGAGGCAGAAATGCGGCAGCGCGCCCATCTCTCGACTCTCGATCGACTCGCGCTCTCGCAACGCGAAACCATCGCACAATGTCCATTTTTTTTCTGCATTTTTTTTCCTCTTATTCTATCATCTCCGCTCACCCGAACGCGCGGTACCGCGATCATGATCTCCAAGAAAACTACGTTGTTTTTATTAGCTCACGAAATTATTCGTGCGGCGTGTTGGAAATCGGTGAAAATTCTTAACCGCAATAAAAGAAAAAACAACTTTCCATTTTCATCAAATGAATTTTCTTCTATCCCTGCCTCCGAATTTCCATTTTCGAAATTATTCTCGTGGGAAATCAATTTCGATGAATAATTCGACGATTTTTAAAATTCTGCTAGATCGAACGATTAATTTTTGGAAATCGATGAAAATTTTTAGAACCCCGAAGAAAACAACTTTCCCCTTTCATTAAACGAATTTCCTTGAATGCCTGCCTCCGAATTTCCATCTTCGACATTATTCTCATGGAAAAAATTCATTTGGAAAATCAATTTCAATAAATTATTCGACGATTTTCAAAAATTCCGTTTTTATGAAAATTTGTTACAAAAAAAAGCAATTTTCAATCTTCACGAAACGACCTGATCAATTTTGCTGAATTTTCATTTCATTCCCGTGAAATATCAATTTCGAAAACTTTATCAATGATTTTCAAAAATTCTGCACAATTAAGTTTCATCGAAAGTTTCATTTTTGGAAATCGGTGAAAATATTTCGAAACGATTCCATCGGCCTGATCAATTTTCCTGAATTTTTATTTCGTTTGTTTAAAAAAAACAACAATTTCGAAATTTTATTTGTCGATTTTTGAATCGTTGCTGATTGAGTTTGTATCGAACAAAGTTTGATATTTAGTTATGTTTATTCGAGTAACTGTAGAATCGATAATTCTGCATGGACTCGTGCGTGACCGATCGTGCCACCATCATCATCTGGCCTGGCATTGTGACACCGGGGGCATTGCGGTATAAAGCCGAATGGCATTATTAAGGAGGCATCGGAATTGTGCCATTGTAATTGCTAGGCGCAGAAAGAGCGAGCAAGGATAGGCTCGCGCGTCGAGAAAGTTAGCAACCCCTCTTACCGTCGCCTGTTTATTGCGATCTCTGTCGTAACAGTGTCGAGGCTTGTAAATGCACGAATAAGTCGTTTCTGCATCCGAACGTTGTGCATTTAATTAATTTCTTTTTTTTCAATCATTTTTTAATAATTAATCGCGTTGATATTTTCTTTGGGATCGTAGAAAGTTTGCAAAGTATTTACGGAGCATGTTACGAAAGACTTTGCCCAGTGACATCGAGATTTACCGATCATCCGCGACCGGAAGTTGCCCTGGGGGATAATTACCATTTGCGAGAATTTGCAAAGGTCACGAGTTGAGCCACGACAGAGTCGTGAAGAATTTCATTTTTTTTACAGAAAAAATATTCTTTGAAATATTTTTAAAATGTTATTTGTTTATTATTCATTGCATTAATATTAAATTGTTTTTTTTTGCATGGTTCACTGAGCAAAGCGTAAATTTCCATGAAAATCGAATAAAATTTCAAAAAGAAATGAAAAAATGAGTTAAGCCTCAAAATCGTACGCGCCGATTTAATTCTCGATGCGACTTCTATCGGTCCACCGCACAGGTCAGCAGCAAAGGGCTGAAGATCATTCAGACCGTTCACCCTGGAGTATCAACGAAATCAGCAGTGAAGCATTTGGTGCCGGGCCACGCGGTTTTGGCGGCTGTGCAGCGTGAGGACATTGTCGCGGCGACTTTTTTACTGCCGAATCCTGCGACGAATAATCCGGTTCACGTGCAAGCCTACAGGTGAGTCGTTTCGATCGATCGCGAGCATGAGCAATCGCCAAGTATAAGCTCTTTAATGTATATTCCGAGTCAAAAATCTCGCTCGTTATTTCGATGGAGAAACGTGGCTCATTATGCTAATGAATTTGGCGAGAAGAGCGAAGATAATAATCTCAATAATTATACGATTATTTCGATTGCATACGAAACGAGAATTAACGAAGTTTTGATCGACTAACTATAAAGCAACGAAAACTTCTTATTTAATTGTTAAATTATTATTATTATTATTAGAAATTTATTAATAAATTAATAATTATTAATAAATAATTAATAAAATTTCGTCGTATCCCAACGATGGAAACTCCAGAATCTTCGGGTATGGCCGTAATTCGTGGGCGAAATATTGGTGATCCATTTACATCGTTGCATTTAAAAAAAAAAATAATTCTTATGCATCGCCGCATTTTTTTTTTTTTTTGACACTCGATTTTTAATTTTCGGCTCTGGTTCGAAAAAATGGAATGAAGTAATTTTCTGGGTAACGCGCGCGTTTTCCGCGCGCTGTGCACCAGGACGTACGAGGATGAAGTCGAGCGCGCGGGTAAAATTGGTGCATCACCTCGATCTCGCCTCCGCTACATCGTTGACCTCTTGGCAGTCGCAACAACCGTAAAAGTTGGCGGCTCTTTATTACACTCGTTTGATCATAATAAAGCAACGATTTTGAACGTTTCTCTAACGGCTTTGAATATATTTTCATAATGTCTGCAATGTCCCGTTGAATCTCTCATCGGTACTCGTGCTTTTTTATTCTCACACTCTTATCCAGGAAACAATTGGTATGAACGCGTTTGCTTGAGATATCAGCTGATCCGATTACAGCTCCGATTACGAGCTTCTTCCAGAATAAGCAGAGAAAGAGCCGCACGTTATGGAAAGTCGTAGTAACTTGAATTAACATAGCAGCAGAGAAAATCGAATGAGAATCGACGTTTCAGTGTAAAATCTAATGATTATTCATTACTTTGATAATTGATGCACTTATCCCAATTTTTTGTAGTAAATTCTGTTTTCGAATGGAAAAAAAGGCTCATCCACTATTTTTGACAAATATTGGATGAAACTTTCGAGCTCTGCTTTAAAAAATAATGAGATTTCGTTGTATTTCGACGATGCAAACTTCAGCATCGTTTTCGTACGATACAGAAGGTTGCATCGTTGAAATTCAACGAAAAATGGATTTTTTATTATTTATTTTGATAATTCATCCACTTTTTTCAATTTTTTTTTTCGTAAATTTGGTCTTTGAATGGAAAAAAAGGCTGTTTCACTATTTTTGACAAGTATTGGATGAAAGTTTCGAGCTCTGCTTGAAAAATAATGCGTTTGATCGTGTCGAGAGGTAAAAATAAAATGGGATTTGTAAAATCCAAACAGATGCGTGTCGGTCGAGACTGCGGAACTGTTGGGCAACCAGTTGAAAGCTCTTTCGGCGCAATCGGACAACTCCGGAAAAGTATCAACGAGCGATAATCGGGTCCGAAGTAATTTGGGTAGCGACGGTCGAAGCACCAGAGAGTCCGAGTCTTCGGAGGGCAGTGGCGAGCTCCGACACCTACCCGCACAAAGTTCCACCATTTACGAGTCCCTCGCTGCCGAATTGAGGGCAAAGTTGGGTGGGTGACGTTTCTCTTTAATTAATTAGATCGTTAGCAAGCAATTTTCAGTAACGAAGCAAACTTTGACTAATTACTCGAACAATGGATCGTAAAAAAAAAGTTTAACGACTCAATTAATAAGTGACATTCGCTGCGATAGGATTTTTGTGACCCAATAACTCGCTCGATTTGTTTGTACGCCCGAGAGTCGTGCGCGAGGCGTGAAAAGCGGAAAATAATACGATTTCTCCGGCTGTGTGCATAGGAAGAGGCAATTCCGCAGACAACGATGTGGGCCCGATACTCTTGCCACCTCGGGATTACGACACGGTTCACCGACACCGTGGAAACTTGGCTGGCATAGAATTCCGACGTTGTCTAAATCAGACGATCGTCGGTGGGAACACAGCGATCGAAAGAGGCGGCACGAGGAGCGCAGCGAGCAGCGGAATTGGTTCTGACAGTGCTGCGACCCCGCCGCCGTATCAACCGCACCAGCCTTTGGGCCCGAGGCCCTCGAGACCATCGCGAGACACATCTTCCGGTAAGATAATGCGCGCGATCAAACTTTTTCGCCTATGTAAATTCGCTCGACTAACAAAATATAGTCGTAAGTTTTTTCTAACACGTCTTTATTTCTTGAAAACTATCGTTCGGCCTTGTTGAGCTCTTTGGAAAAATCGACCAACATCCACGAAACTGCGGTGAGTCGATTGAAATTTCGCCAAGACCTTTCCCCATGTAGAAGTCGAGATATTTATTTATTAAAATCACAATTTTCTGTTTTTTTCTCATAAGAGCGTGTGTTAAAAGTTGCAATTTTCAACATTTAATAATCATAAATAAAAGTAAAATTTAATAATATTAAGAATAAAAATTTTCGAAATTTTGTTTACTATATAAAAAATACAGATTACCTCGGAAAATCGTGGATTTAGAGTATTTTGTTTTTTCAGTAGTTTCTCTTGCAATTTTCGACATTTAATATTTCGATTTCTAAATGGTGAAGCCTCTTGAAACTTTGCATACACTTTTATGCAACATCGAAGAAGCTTTATTCAGTTTTTCAAAAACATCGATCGTAAAATTTTTTCCGAAATTTTGTTTATTATATAAAAAAATACAGATTACCTCGGAGAATCTTGGATTTGGAGTATGTTGTTCTTTAGTTAAAAACTTGCAAGAAAAATAAAGATTTGATCGTGGCGATATAACGTCCTTAATAAAAATTAACGAGGAGCTTTTGTTGGCGGCGCGTTCGAGTCTTTGGCACGTTCTCGCGGCTTGATTTATCATCGCGAAATCGACCACGGCGCAGGGTACGCAACGTTTTTCCATTTCGTCCAGTTTTTTATCTACTTTCGAAATCGATCGCACGACGCCGCGGGTTTAATCGGAGCGCGCAAAAAGAGGATTCGCAAGTGCGTGATCGAGCAGGCAAGTGATAGAAGGTTGACGACCGGATAAGGAATTTGGACACTTTCTACTCTCGCAGGCCAACGACGCGCATGTTCCCTCATCGTACCCAACACGAGCGCGCGCGCTCCTCGTGAATCTTCTTCGCGCGCGTTTCCGAGACACACATCACGCTCCTGTCCCTTGTACACGCGAAGAAAATTCCCCAAGTTACGAAGAGGGTACACGGCCCGTTAACCCACTTGCAAAATGTAAATAGCAGCCTCGTTGCTTGCCTTTTATCGCGACGAGAATAAAAAATTCTCCATTCATTCGTGAGCAACGAATTTTCTCGTTGTTTCGACATCGCGGAACGATCCTCGTGCTGACGATTCGTCGAAACCCGAATGGACACTGGGTCAACGTGACCCAAAGCATATAAGGCGCAATTTTCAATTTTCTAACGAAAATGGCAAAAAAAAAATTGGGGTCGAATTGACCCAGTGTGTACTCGAAGGGTACGATCAATTTTTTCCCAAAAATCAGTCTCTTAAAAAATATTTCGGCGTCAAACTCACAATTTCGTGTAAAAATTGAAAATTTTGGGGTCAAATCGACCCAGTGTGTGATCGAAGGGTACGATTTATTTTACCGCCAAAAATCAGTCTTTTTAGAAATATTCAAAATCACAATTTCGTGTAGAAAAATGAAATTGAATAATTTTTCATTAGTCTCTGTTAATAATTATGACTCGGGAAAGACTCGGAGTTGGCTAATTAGTGACCGCGAGAGGAGTTGCGGAATTTTAGCGCTACTTATGGCGCTCCGCGATGCTCCATAGAATCGAACGTTTTGTATAAAGACACGCATAACTAGTTCGCCATTTTCTCAGCGTATTTATATCGAGGCTTTTATAGCATTACGTTGAATCGCGTAGAATACGCAACGCGGAGGACTTGTTTACATGGGCACATGTGCGCATGTATATTTATGTGGCTCGTCATAGTTTTCACGGCTTGAAGAGCTCGCGCTGCCCTAACGAGGCGTACCTACTAACCCAGGATTCTAATTGGCACAGGGTGCGCACTCTCTCGGCTTACCCGCGCGCCACTTCGTTTTTTTACAGCAAGAGTTTCTCGATGGACCGTGAATTATTCCCCCCGCGCGTGCTAGGCACACATCAGCGCGGTGCGCGTTATGCAGTCCGCGTCCTTTATGAATATATTACGAATAGACGAATTAGCATTCGCTTCCCAAAGCCACGTGTTCGTATTTACGCAAAAAATAGTCGACGCGCCGGCGAGACTCTCGATCCAGTGTCAATACGAAAATTTGCGACTAAATTCCGAGACTAACAGCGACTTTTGTTATTCCGGAAGTTGTTCATTTGCGAATGTGCTCGAAAGACTCATACGCGTCTCGGAACGGCCAAATCTAATTGCTCGAACTTTCATTCGTCGCAATGACACTTAGGAACCGCCGGAAACGTCGGAAGAGGGTATCCAGCGGCCGGGCTAGTCCCACGGGACACTAGCCAATGAGAAAAAGTCTTACGTACGATCGAAACATATCCAAATAGATTGTTGCCTTGGAATTTCCATGTGAATCTGATTTCGCGTTCCTCAAACCCGGTTACGAGCCTGCACCTGTGTGTGTGTGTGTGTAAGTGTACGATGCCGATTTCTCAGGCCCGGGCTTATCGCCCGAGGCAAAAATGCCGGAGAAAGATCGAAATGACGCGATGCGCGATGCTGTGTACATTGGGCGCACCTGTTATGGCGGAACGGAGCAGATACCGTTAGACGGCGACCTCATCGGCATGATCGTACACGGCGCGCGGTTCGGTGACAGGCAACGCACAAACAAACCCACACACACGCACACTAACCAGGCAAAAGGAGAAAGAGAGGGAGAGGGAGAGAGTTATATAGAAAGAAGGAGAGACCCACACACGCGCGTCTTTCGTACGGCAAGTGTTCGCGCGATCGCTGGGACAACTCACGAGCCGCTGCGCGCGAGAACTTACACTCACACTTGTCGCGAGACCGATACACGCGCGAGCAAATGGATAAGGAGAAGGGGCGAACAACGCGCAGTACACAGCGCGAGGCTCGCTCGCTCGCTCGCTCGCAAAGCCGCGCGCGTCTCCTCTGCTGGCTCGTGCGCGCTTTGAAATCCTCGCTTGCCTACTTATTCTCGCGTACATGCGAATGCGAACGTTCCCCTGGCATACTTAGTCCTCGCTTCGTATCTCATAATGCATATGGGACATTCCCAGTCAGCTGGCACGATTTTTCGATCCCTCGGAATCGTACGACGCCATTTTTATTCCTCGAACGCCAACAAAGATTTTTGCTCTCTGTCTTCGTAAAAATGACGTTACTCGAGATTTCTAATTCCTAATGACCAGCAACGGTCTGCCCATGGCAAAGAGATCATTAGATTACAAGTCTTTTTTTCTCGGAGCCTCAATCTCCTCGGAATCTCTTGGCAAATTGCTCGAAACTCTTTCTCTTAATGAATCATCGCAACCTGCTCGCGGAGAACCTTCGCTCGAAATGACTTTTTCCATCACTCGACCTTCCTCACATTATTTACCCATCGCCCCGCATCATTGCGTCAATTTATTATTTCTCTTTCGAAACGAATCCTCGCGAGATATTAAAATCCATTAATCAGCCATTTTTTATTCTCTCGAAAAAAGTACGCGCGCGGCGTTGAGGTTATCCATTGGAAAAGACGCAAATCACCATCTTTATACAATTTAATGAATATCCTTTTTTTTATTGTTCAATTGACAATCCTCAGTGAAAAATCTGGCCAATCAATTGTCTCGAGAATAATTGTACAGTGGCGCTTCATTATTTCCGTTATAATTGCTGCTCGCTCCGTCATTTCGAGCGTCTTAGCGAGAAGATTCAGGGCACGGCGCGCGCGGTGAAAGGGCCACGCGGAGTTTTTCGTCGGTGCGGTCTCGAATTTTCATGTTTCTCACTTTTCGGCTGAGAAACTTTGTCCAAATACATTTTTTTATCGCGCGGCAATAAAAATCAAATTCCGAAATCGTCTCGACCAAAAAAAAAAACGATAAAAAAATTGTCTGGAAAATAAAAATCACTGGAAAATGTCGAAACGATTATTCGTCGTTCATTTTTTCGGGATATTACCAATCGAAGCTTTTCACTCAACGGTCTATAACGCTTTATCGACTTTTAGCTGCGCGTTTTCATTAATTGTCGCGGGACGTGATGTAATTTCGTGTAAAATGCGATTAACCTGTTCAGCCTCCGGATCTAGTACGTAATGCTCGTTGTTAATGGACCAACGGGTAATCATCCATTCGGTAACTGGGACTTTCGAAAGGTTACTATTTACCCATGGTGATTATAATCCCGGACGAGTCTTTTATATCGGACGCTTGTTATGCCGCACGATGTGATTTTGAAATTCGATGATTATGGTAAATCAATAAAAAATAATAAAGGAATTTTAATCGTATTTATTTTATTTCTATTTTAAGGGGTCAAGTTTGATGAAAATCCAGAAACCTCGTGTCTTCGGTATTCTTAAATATAGTAGTAGTAGTGGAGTTTTACATGCATACCCTTGACGGGTTTTTACATGGTGTGCTTCTCCGTACATCTTCTCTCATCCCCGTTCCACCTTTTTCTCTCATCCATTCCACCATTCAGTTCCCCATTTTCTCTCACCTCCACTACGCACACTTGGACCTACTATTTTACGTGGGTTCCGAACCACAGAGAGTACAGCTTGGGACACTTGGAAAAATCCATTGGTGTCGGCGGCGGGAATCGAACCCGGGGGCCCACTGGGTGGGAGCCGGGCTCGTTACCACTGAGCCACTGCCTCTCCTTGTATTCTTAAATATAAAAAAGCTGCTTTTCACGAACAAGGGAGAGAATCGTTTTTCCTTGATTCTACTACGACGAAAAAAATCGTTTTTATTTCATTATTTCACCTTTAAGGGGTCAAGTTTAGTGAAAATCCAAAAAAAAAGCGTGCCTTCACTTGCGTTATATGAGGAAATAAGTTCAGAAAATCAGTCTTTTTGAATATGAGGTCAAGAGGTTCAGGAAATGAAATTTTTTCAAGAAAATTTATTTATTTTTTTGTTTTTTTTTTTCGTAATTTATTTTCGTGACTAATTTTGGATAACTGTATTTCACAGAAATAAGTTCAGGAAATCAGTCTTCCTGAATATGAGGTCAGGAGGTTCAGGAAATGAAATTTTTTCAAGAAAATTTAATTTTTTTGTTTTTTTTTTTCGTAATTAATTTTCGTGACTAATTTTGGATAATTGTATTTCACGGGAAATGAGTTGGTTGGAACCTCATTGAGCGTGAAATTAGTGGGACGATCCAAACAGAGAAATTGGCATGAAATTCTTGCAGAGGTTATGGTGCACGTGTTCGGAATATTGACGAGGGTGTATGTTAATCCGCGCGGAATAATTTGCGAATCGGAGTCAGAGGTTGGTGTCTGCGGTGGCGATGGCAAACATTGAGGAATTACCAATGTAGTGGTGAATGGTTGTTCGGCGGTGGGAGCAGGTGAGGAGGAGGAAGAAGGTTCCGCATTCCCGGTCCACAGCCGCGGGCCTCACTTGGCCTGATCCTCGTCCCATCTTCCTTGCCCTCGACCCAAACTCTGAGCAGCAATCTCGCATCAAACGAAACTTGCCGCCCCCCCCCCCNTGTCTTTTCTCCTGCAACATCTCGTAAAATCTCTTTGAAGATCTTTTGAGTATTTATGGGAAATCTCATGGCCTCGTTGGCCAAATGAATGCAGCGTTCGAATCCCCTTCTCGCGTTTCGGAGTTTCTCGAATCCTTGCTCGTTCGATTAATCGTCACGAGAACACTTTTTCACGTTGAAAACTGGGAAATTTCATTTTTTTTCCAGTTTTCAATGTCAATTTTCTGTAAATTTTCCAAAACATCGAAAAATCATTTTCAGAATAAATGTCCCGATGTCTATGTGTGTGTATTTTCTGGAACTTTAAAATTCAAACGCTTATAACTCGAGAACGGTTCGAGCTACAGGCCTCCCGTTTTGCACGGATGTCAATCGATACGAGCTCTTCGTTCTCTGAGAATTTTGTTGGAATCGCTAGAAAAATACGAATTTTACGGAATTTTAAAATTTTCAAAAAAAGTTTGTCGACGCTCTAACTTGCGCAAATTTTAAAATGTATTACTAATTTTTTTTTATCAATAGAGTATCATAATAGGAAGGTTGGTATTGAATTTGGGAAATATCGGTTGAACGGTATAAAAATTTTATGATTTTTCGAATTTTACGAAAATCTGAGTTTTTTGAAAAATCGTCTGACCGCTTGAATTTTTTTCCAATTTTTTAAAATATTGTGTACAAGTTCGTACTTGGTCTTTACTTTCTAGAAAACTTGTCGCAATGATTTTCGAAAATGCTGCAATTTGTTTTTTTGATTCACAATTTTTCGGCCCCTTTTTTTTGGTCTCCGAAAACTCTCAATTGTATAATCTCTCATTGGCTGATGCTGCGGGCAAGATTGTTGACGTTAATGTCCTTGTTTATCCTCCTGCTAAATTTAATCATCATTCTTGGATATAAATAGATGATTTTTTTGATGCTTAAGAACCGCAGGAAAGAAACGAGTCAGAGAAAAGGCTGATGTCACTTTTATTTATAAATAAAATACGCCACATGCTCGGAAAGTATATATGCAAACTATCCCAACGACCTTCCGCGATTTAATGTCGTTGGCTGTGTTCGCGCTTCTTTTAAATGTCAATTATTATCGCGAGAGACTGTCGTTAATGAATGTGCGTAAATTATACGAATTAATCGGTATTTTTGTCGCTGCAAACGCGGCGGAATGTCGAGGCGGAAGTCTTGGTCGCTAAACTTATTGATTTAATGTCCGCGAACGAGAGTTTATCACGGTGCGTGCGAAATAATAAATATTTCATTGACGATCGACGATCGATCGAATTTTTGGATAAATCTTTGAAATTTTTATCAAGACGAGGACTGGGGCGTTCCGACTGAGGAAAACGAGTATTTCGGGGACTCGGGCCAAACGAACATGACGCTACCACGAGTACCGAGGAGTCCGGAGCTCCAGCAATCCCAATTGTCGAGGGCCTTGTCGCCCTCGAGTGCTCATAGGACCAGGCGAGCCCCGGAGCTTCGTCAAAGATCCCCGAGCCCTCAGTATCAGCCTCGCTTGGATCCTGCCGAGGTGACCACCCCCAGGGAACGATTCCAGGATGCCAAGGAAATGTTCAAGGCCATGGAACGTGAGAACGTCGTTAGACCGCTCGTTGCCAACAACAGATCGGCTAGAGAATACGATGATCATCATGCCGGTGCTCATAGGTTCGTATTCATTTGACAAATCACTGAGAATCGTTAGCAAAAAAAAAAAACACGAAAAACCTTCGGATCGTTGGAATACAACGAAAAAAATATTTTGTTTTTAATTTCTTTTCATAATTAATACAATTTTCCGATTTTTTTTTTGAAAATTTGGTTTTTGAATGGCAAAATAGACTGGTTCAATATTTTTGACAAATTTTTTACGATAATTTTGCGCTCTGTTTTAAAAAATAATGAGTTTTCGTCGCATTCCAACGAAGCGATTCTAAATATCATTTTCGTATGATACTGAAGTTTGAATCGATCGAGTACAACGAAAAAACTATTTTTCATTAATTATTTTCACAAATTATACACTTTTTTATAATTTTTCTGGGAAATTTGGTTCATTCAAAAATGACGAAGAAGACTGTTGCAATATTTTCGACAAAAACTATACGAGAATATTGAGCTCTGTTTTAAAAAATAATTGGTTTTCGTTGCATTTCAACGAGGCAAAGTTCAACGTCGTTTTTCTATGATAACGAAGTGTGGATCGTTCGAATACAACAGGAAATATATTTTTTATCAATTATTTTGATAATTTTTCCAATTTTTTCAAGTAAATTCGGTTTTCGAATGGCAAAAAAGGCTGTTGCACAATTTTTGAGAAATGCTCTAAAAAATTAGATGCTCTGCTTAAAAAAAAATGAGTTTTCCTCGAACGTGTGACAGAGGACGATGGAATTCCGTTGCGAAAAAACTTTCTTCGTGTACGTGGGTCGTTGATGAATTTTAGAAATCTGGCGAATGGCCAGTAAGAGGCGAGAAATCATTTGCCCAGTCTCGATCACACGTTGGCACCTTTTTCAGGCCTCAAAGTAACTCCACGAGTCGCGAGAATAAAAGCGATTGAAAAGATTTGCCAGAAGCAACACGTTTGACTCGATTTTCTCTTGGCTACTTGTTTTGTCATACAGATTAGAATCGTCCAGACCGGGCAACAGGTCATCGGCTCCTTCTCACGAACGTGTAATGCGACGAAGCAACTCAGAATCCATCGATCGCGAAAAAGACGTCGGCTACAGGGCTAGAGCCAATCCACGAAATCATCAATATCCGGTCGAACGCGTTCTCGAACCGGAAATCACCTCCAGACCAAGACCCAGAAGCTTTTATGAGAATTCTTCCAGTACGAGGGAACTGAGAGATTACAGGGAACACAGATCCGATCACAGAGAACACAGAGATCAACGAAATCTCATTGACGTAAGATTTTTTTTCTTCATTTTTTCACTCTTTTCTTATTTTCCTGGCTCAATTTTTCCACTTCTGATTTTTTTTTACATTTTTTACTGGTTTAGTATCGTCAGAATCCCAGAAAAATGCCGAAACGGTCACCCAACCAAGTTTCGTCCTTGCCCGAAGCTACTTCACTTTTATTTTCGCCAGATTTTTTTTTTTAAATAATTTTATTTTTATTTTATTTTAATTAAAAAAAAAAATCAATTTTCAATTTCTTTGTTTTTTTTATTTATTATCTTTAAATTTAATTATCAGCGGAATAAAAAAAAATCGAAAGTCGTTTTCGAGGCTGCGACCGAGTTCGGGAAAATCGCGTTCCTAGCGGTAAATAATTTTGATTCATTTTTGTTTCATTAGGTGAGAGACTCGAGGGAGCAGAGACAATATTCTCGGGATATCCGAGAGAAATCTCGAGGCCGATCGAGCGCTTATCCAGAGGTTCAAAAGCACGAGAGATATCCGATGATGGACCACCGCGAACACACGAGATCTTCGCTGGAAATAGTTCCGAGCTCGGGGCGATACCGTCACAGTTACGCGGAGCCACCGAGACTCGGAATCGCAGCTCTCGACCCTTACTAATTTTTCCCTTTTTCCTCCGAATCTCCTCGGATTAACGAACTCTTGAATTTTGTTAATCAATCTAACTTTGCTCAGTGGATAAGGGTTTTATAAATTCTTCAAAATCTTACGTTTTCGTCTCCCGATGGAATATCGCGCTTGACATTGAAATAAAATCAATTTCAACGCTTTTTTTTTCATCGTCGGAGGAAAATGGACCACACGAACTTTAATTTCTCTTTTTTATTGTAAATTTTTTATCCTCCTGACAAAAATACACGAAAGAGAATTTTTTCGTCCAAATCCCGAATTGACGTGGATTAATAATTTTGAATAAATGTGGAGGATTTGGAAAGACCCAAAAAAATGTCAGATTTTTTGGAAAAATTGAAGCTTTTTTGACGCTCCATCGATTCATCGCTCTCGATCGTTCATTCGAAATCTAAACGACGAGAAAAAAAATGAGAAAAATGAGATTGAGCGAAAAAATTGGTTTCGGGATTAAATCGACGGGACCTGGAGCTTTTTACTGCGAATCGTCACCCAGAAATCCACACATTTCCTTCGATTCTTCCTTTTTAGATAATTCATTGAAAAATGACTCACGTTATTTGGGAAAATTTCGTCTCTGCGCGGAGAAGAATTAAAATCATTTTTCTCGAACTTGCATTTATATTTTTAATTGACATTATATTTGTAATTACGTGTAAACCTACTATCATGTATATTCAGCATTACAATGTATATGTAAATTGTTAACACGAGAAAATTCTCATTAACGACAATAATAAAATAAATCTTATTGAAAAAATGAAGAAAAAAATTCATTCGTGCCTTGAGACATTGTCCGGTGGACGGAGAAAAGTGAGAATTGGAAAAACAGGGGAAAAAGTATGAGAAAAAATTTGGCAGCATTTTTAACGAGAGGAATTAAAATTTTAATGAAAAAAATTCAAAAATCTTGGAAATGCGTTTCGTTTTTATGAAAAATCGCACGGGACATTGAGGCGTTGTCCAGTCCACGTAAAAAAAGTGAGCATTGGAAAAACAGGGGAAAAAGTATGAGAAAAAAATTTGGCAGCATTTTTAAAGAGAGGAATTGAAATTTTAATGAAAAAAATTCAAAAATCTTCGAAATGCGTTTCGTTTTTATGAAA
The DNA here is from genome assembly GCA_037952995.1 of Hyposoter didymator. Classification (NCBI taxonomy): domain Eukaryota; kingdom Metazoa; phylum Arthropoda; class Insecta; order Hymenoptera; family Ichneumonidae; genus Hyposoter; species Hyposoter didymator. The sequence continues at coordinate 406,218 of JBAJMU010000009.1, forward strand.
AATCGCACGAGACATTGAGGCAAATGTTGAGGAGGTCTGGGAAGTTTTAGAAAATGAAAAAATTGAAATTTATGTCGACGAAACGATTTGTGAAGAAAACGAATGTCGAGTTTCTCGCTCGGAAACATCGGAAGTCCGTAATTTTGGGAAAAAGACGAAAAAACTTGTGACAACTGTTGGAGAAAATGACGCAACGGAGATTTCCACAATAAGAATAAATCGTACGAAGACGTAACCTCGTTCCACGAAATTGTAGCAATAATTACCGAGTCAGCTGGAAAAAATGGTGGCAGGTAATGACGGTGCGTCATGCTCAGGTTTATACGACAATAAACTCTGAGAATCTTTCACCAACGTGTTATTGTTGTCGAATTAACAACACCGCAACAATTGTCGTGACTCTTTATTTTTCTCTTTCTCCCTCTTTCTCGTTTTTCTGGTTCGGAAAAAAAATTCTCATGACTCTGCGTCTTTTTCCATCTCGAGGAAACGGTCGTCGGCCTTTCTCTCGTTTCTGTGGAAGATTTAATCTCGCACCGAGGCATCAAGGATAAAATGAGGTATTTGAAGAATTAGTCAACGAATTTCTTCAGTAGATTTCGCGCTTGCGAACTCCCGGGGCGAGTTTTTAATCGCAAAGTTTTCCTTTGGCCATTTTATTGCTCGGCCGATCGGTCAACAACCTGGAAAAAAAAAAAAAAAAAACGAATAATGAGTTTTTGAATTTCCATGCAAACGTTTCGTCTCGCTCGAGTCACTCGCAGAACGTTGTCGCCATCTTTCGCTTTTACTCGCCGCGATGAACTTGGTCTCAACCGTGCAGAACGTTATTACTTCATGCATATGATTCTCGTTCCCACACACTCGTAGTTTATACACGTTCATATGCGAATATTTAGGAAACAAAAGCAGGAGGCTCGTTCGTAAGAAATATCAGCAATTTTAATATTTTTTAATAACGCTAAATATTCGCTTGACTACGAGAATTTTTGTTTGCGGGAACTTGGAAAATTTTAAGGAAACAAAACTTTTTAGACTCCTGGAAAATTCTGCTTAAAAAATTCATCACTTTGTAGACCAATACGAAAAATAATCATTTTTAATGACTTGCAATTTATTTAATTATTTTTAAATAACACCAAATATTTATTTAATTACAAGAATTTTTATTTAATGGAACCCTGGAAAATTGAATGAAAAAAAACTCTCGAAATTCCTTGAGAATTTCGCTAAAAAAATACGAGAATTTAACCACTTTACAGATAAATACGAAAAATTCTAATTTGAAGAAAATAATTTTGAATATCTTGAAAATATTTGAATCGAAAAACTCTTAATCTTTTCCCGTATAAATATTTCAAGATTTTTATTACAATATGTAGATTATAAAAGATCGTTTATCGTGAGAAGATTTTTCCATGGGCGCGCATTCCTTCCAAGAGGATTGGCGGAGGTAGAGAAACACGCCGCACTCGGAGAGAGAGATTCTTGCGCTGCGCGGCACCAAGTGCATATAGTCGCGTGTGGCACTCTCCGCAGGCTTTAGGAACACAAACCAATACTCACACACGCATTCGAGAGTGCGCTCGTCGCGCGATGAGATCCCTTTCTCCCATAAAGGGCGAACCTGCTTGCTTCTGCAGGTTCCCTCGATGGCAGTGACCTGCTATATAGCAGGAGCCCCTTTCCTGGTCTCGTTGCTGATTATTTTTAATTTCTCGTGCGCCAGTGGATTTTCTGGCAATTCTGCGACGAAATGCAATTTTTTTTTTTTTTTTTTCCAAAAATCACGAAATTCTTGCAGTTTTTTTTCGAGGGCTCGAGTTTCGCGAAACTCTCGGAACATTCTCGCTCGAGACCACGCAGAAATGAACCTGCTGCTGCTGCTGCTGTGACGTCGCAGACGAGCAGAATGACCTCATGACTATCTATAGACGCGAAGAACAGTGCGGCATTTTACTACGTGATAGAAAAACGGATACTTCTTGTCGGAAGTTCCCGTTGCTCCCGATTGGAGCGTACGCGCGGTTGCGTCGCCCGGGAATCCGATTCATTACGAGTTTGCTTTTGTATACGTGCTTCTTGCGGTAAAAGGCAAGAATTTTTACGCCTTTCATTCGCTCTCCCATATCGTCGCTCTTTTTCTTGCGCTCATCGTGAGGCGAATCATCGCGCATCCGAGTTTTATGTATCGCTCATAAAAAATAAAAATAAAACACATTGCAAATAAGCCTACACCGTAATCGAAACCGTAACGCGTTCGTGTGAAACGTAAATTTTGCTAGACGATTTTTGCGCAAAAAACTGGGAAATCGACGCGGCGATGGTAAAAAAAAAACGATTTTTCGAAAAACTCAGATTTTCGTAAAAATTGAAAAATCATGAAATTTCAACCGTTCAACCGATGTTTCCCAAGTTTAATACCAACCTCCCCATTCTGATACTCTATGTATAAAAAAAAAAATTAGTAATAAATCTTAAAATTTGCGCAATTTAGAGCGTCGACAAAATTTTTTTGAGAATTCGTATTTTTCGAGAAATTCCAACAAAATTATCAGAGAATGAAGAGCTTGTATAGATTGACATCTGTGCAAAACGGAAGCCCTGTAGCTCAAACCGTTCTCGAGTTATAAACGTTTGAATTTTTAAGTTCCAGAAAATACACACACACATTTTTCTAAATATGATTTTTCGATGTTTTGGGACATTTTGAGCAGATTTACGTTGAAAATTGAAAAAAAAAATCACCGTCACACAGCTTCCTCTATGAGGAAGCAAAGCAAGGAAAATGCAACGAAAACTCATTATTTTTAGAAGCGTAATTGGAAAAAGTGCATCAATTATATTTTCGACATTGAAAAGTGGAAAAAAAAAATTTCGCCGTCACACAGCTTTCTCTACGACGCAGCAAAATGAAAAATTCTCCATTTAGTTCCAAGTTTCAAGTGTTGTTTTTTTTTTCGATTGATATCGTTAGATTTTGTGAAGAATTTCCAAAGATTTTTGGGTCAGGCGTGTTCGTTTTATCTCTTGATTTATTTTTCCATTACTCCCTCCGGAAGTCGCGCGCGGCGGCTATGTATACGAAAAAGGAATTCAGTAAGTCAGTGGGATTATGGAAATGCGCCCAATGTTGGTAAGCAATTGAGTATCTTGTGCCGGCGTTCGACTCTCCCGTTATTCTAATCGTTGTCGCGCATGCGAGCATCCAAGTCTTCGATGTATATGCGGGCTCGTCAGTCTCGTGAACGAGCATGCACGCAGAGCGACGAGTGATTTTCCGGCTCGAGCAGCGCACGTACGGCTTTGCATAATGATAGATTCTCGCAATAGAAACGCAGATGAAGCGCCTCGCGGAAAGAATTCAGCCATCAGGACGACAATAAAGCAGAGAAATGCAACGAAAAATTCCTCCGCATTCGTGTCAGTGAAACAAAATCCACGAATTCGCGAAACCCGCAAAAACAAAGAAAAAAACTTTTCTTTTTCCAGCCAATTGTCCGGTTCCCACTTTTTCGGGAAACAGAGAAAACTCGTAAGAAAGAAACAAGAAAACCAACTTTTCAATATTCCGAGGGTTGCGCCGCCGCACGCGCGATAATGGGCGCGCCACACCGCAGGATCGCGGATTGACTCTCAGCAAGTGCCACTTTTTCCAGGAGATTAACTCGGCGACATTTTTTTTTTTCCCAACGCACAAGAGAAAAGCCTCCGAGACGTTGAAGCTGTTGGCTTTTCACTTTAGCCACTTCAGCAGACTCGTGTCTCGGTGCGATTGAAAAATTCCACTGGAATGAGCGAGAGAAAGAGGAAAAAAAAGCCATCGATCGGAATGCTGAATCGAAAAGTCAATTTTGTTGAAAAATATCGATATTTTTTGGAAATTTTTTAAAAAGTCTCTTCGGAAAGAAAATCGTTGTCTTTCCAATCGTGAATTTTGCTGACAGTTCCGTTAAAAACCAAAGATACTGTCAAAATTACAAAATTTTTGAAAATATCCAAAAATATTTATTATTTTTTATTTCTATTATTTTATTTTTTCGTATTATTCAATTATTTATTATATAATAAATATTTATTATTGTTTTTGTATTAATATTTATTGTTATTATTAATTTTCCATGTTCAAAAGAATATCGATGTTTTGTGACAAAATTGAAATTTGTGTGTATGCATCGAGTTTGCTTTTAGATGCTTATGCGTCCGTATACAGAAACCACAAAGGCGCGGTCGTTCCTTGCCACGCGTTCTGCTTCTCGTCCCATTAATCTCTCCAGCTTCCCAGGTACAAAGTCTCATTTCGAGAACGAGCAAGAAAAGTGCATTTTTCTGTAGATTGCAACGATGTGCAGGGAAATGCAATGGAAACTTTATGAGCTTCCGAAACTTACGTAAATCTGTTACGCACGTAATCTGTGTTTAAAAATATACATTATTCATGGGAACCATAAGGAAATGGTACGTAACTTTGTGCACGTGGATATCTGCGATGTGAAAAAATTTCAATACGAAAGCATACGATTTTTTGGTATTAGGCAACGATCCTGCAATGAGACCGGATGTGAGTTTCATCTCGTAGAGATTAATATCGAAATCGAAGAATCGAAAAATTTGGCTGTTTCGTGCAATTTTTTTTTTTTTCTTTTCAGTTTTCAATGTTAATTTGCTTTAAATTTTCCAAAACATCGAAAAATCATGTTCAGAAAAAATGTCCCGATGTCTATGTGTGTATTTTCTGGAACTTTAAAATTCAAACGTTTATAACTCGAGAACGGTTCGAGCTACAGGGCTCCCGTTTTGCACAGATGTCAATCTATACAAGCCTTTCATTCTCTAAGAATTTTGTTGGAATTGCTAGAAAAATACGAGTTCTACGGAATTTCGAAATTTTCAAAAAAAGTTTGTCGACGCTCTAGCTTGCGCAAATTTCGAGATTTGTTACTAACTTTTTTTTTATGAATAGAGTATCGTAATGGGAAGGTTGGTATTGAATTTGGAAAAAATCGGTTGAACGGTTAAAGTTTTACGATTTTTCGAATTTTACGAAAATCTGATGAAAAATCGTCCGACCGCTATAATTTCTGCAAATTTTGTAAAATATCGTGTACAAGTTCGTACTTGTTCGTTTTTTTCCTTCTCCTCGCCCAAAAATATGAGTCGATCGAATCCGAAACGGGAAAAAAAATAAAAATCGTAAGATTTCGATCCGTTCGACTAATTGTTAAGTGTGCCACGTGCTGGGTGTGAGATTGTGTCTTGAAGAATTCGTCGCAAGCCGGACTCGATCCCGTGTACGGAAGACAAACCCTCGGGGCTTCTTTTCAAGTGCGTAGCCGTTCCGAATGCGTCTTGCGAGGTCTCGACGCGACGACGTTGCGACGCGGTGCATGCATGTATACGGGCGATGCTTCTGATCCCAAAGAAGCCTGGATCTCTCTTGTCGTAGAGCAGATTCTCGGCGACCCTGGCGCGCGAGAATGCGCTTACACGCGGTAGCAGAAACTCTATAGCTGCGGAAATCCGCTTCCGCGAAATAGAAACTCGTATTTATAGAAGAAGCATGTGCTCCCGGTTCAGGTCTGCACGAGGCATTTGCACGCGAGATTCCACGATCGCCTGCTGTCTTCGTCGTAATAAAATCTTTATGCCCGCAGACTGCAGGGAATTGACGATTTTTTTGGGAGTCGCAGGAAAAACAAACAGACTGCGGAATTTTTTTGACCGGAAATCTAACGCGACGGAGTTGAAAACGATTCGAATCTTCTCCGGTCCTCAAAAGGCTTTGTTGGTGCGTTATCGAAGTTTTATCGTACACCATTCTCTTCGGCATGAAAAAGTCGAATTCGATTGTTGGTTGATGGAGAAAAATGGATAAAATGAAATAATGTGAAAAAATCACTTTCGTCTGGAAGAAATGGGCTCGATGTAACGAATGGAGAGAAAATCGATGTTTAAGAATCGAAGGGATTAAACTGCAGAAGCAATTTAATAAATTGCAGCGGCAAAGACATTTCGGCGTTTCCGCCTCCGCGGTACGAGTGATGGGAGTCTCCTGATGAATTCCTTGTAATTAACATGACGCGATGACCTACTGACACACTCGCAAACACGAATTTTCGTCGCTGTCGGACAATTTGCCATGCGCGCCCGATCGCGCGAATGTGCGAGAAGAATGAGATTAAAAAAGAAACGAAAATCCTTCGGAATCTCTACTCGTTTTCGTACGAGTAGCGATTCTCGGATTTTACAGCCTGGGAAAACAGTTTTATCAAATTTTTGCTCTAAACTCATGAAAATTCTTTGAGCATCGATTCGTCTCTCGATTTTTTTGAATTTTACGAAAATAATCAGAGTTTTTTTGAAGAAAAAAAACTCTAATTTCTAAAAAAAAAAATTCGAGCCTCTGGCAGCGATCAAGTTTGACAAAGATTTAGTCGTCGAATGATCGCTGAATATCGAAAGAAACACGTACCGTTACGAAAGGTATAAATGTGGAAACGACGTGCGATGGCACAAACAATTTAATCGTCGAGTTGCTTTCGCAACGATGGTCAATTCTTCCTTTCGATTGATTGTTAGTACACCTCAATACTTTTGACCTTTCGCTTCGTTAATAATATACAACGTGGGTACGCGAGCGCATACGCAACGAGCGATTTATTTTCATCCACACATGCGTGCACACGTAATACATATTTTTATGTCTTTTCATATTCAAGACTCTGCTGTGTTACAAAGAAAAAGTATATCGACGTCCTTCGGGCGTAACGTCGTCGCTTTCGAGATGAGAAAATGGCGCGTCAAAAGAAAAAAATACGCGGTGATGCTTCGTAGCGCGCCAGAGTGAATCCTTAATGACCCGTAATTAAGAATTACGAGTGCAACACTCCCGATTTTTTCATGGGACCCCATATGGCTCTTTTTCGTCCTGCCATACGCGAAAATTTCGAGATTTTCGGAAAAAAGTTGATGCGCGGGTCAAAAAGACCCATACGGTGCGGGGGGAGGGTTAGTTGAATGCGAAAAAAACGTCTGGACTCGTTTTTGCAATTATTTCGATCGTATAAGAATATTTCACGAGCCCCAAGTTTCTGTTAATTTCTCGATAAAAAGCAACAAAAGAGGGTGGCGACTGCGTGGCTTCCAAAAATATCAAATTCTTGTCTCTCTTGTGTTATTCTTTTATGCGCTGCGTGAGGAACCGGTAATTCCTGAAAGTCATCGCGTGGTCAAAAGGAGCGAATGCGGGCCAAAGTGAAGCGCAAGGCGGTGCTGCGTTGAGGAAAAGAAAAACGAAGACGCCGCGAAGTTCCTTAAAGTGTTTACGATCTTTTCGGTGAAAAAAAAGGTTTGTATTAAAATCTAAATCCAAACGTCAATTTGAAGGAAAAGATATAAAGATTCCCCGGATATTTTGGTCGCTCGCGAGAAACACGATTTGCATAAGAATTTGGGATCCCGCGAAGAAAGTTTCCAAGTTTTCGAACAATTTCGACCCAAAGGCGTGTGTTTAAAAAAATTTTGTACAAAATCGCTCGATTCCCGAATTGCGCTGATTACGAAGAAAATAAAAAAAAATAATCGTTAATTTGGAGTAAAAACGTGCAAACACAATAGCAAGGCGACGGGACGCGGTGCACCAGGGAATTGGAAACAGTCTGACCTCAAGACCTCGAATTGCATCTTGGCAGGCGACTAGCAACGTGCCTCTTTTTCCCAAGAATGCTTACGCGTGTATATTCATTTGTGCGCCAGAGTTTAAACGGCAAAAATCCACCATGAATTATATTTATATAGAGAGTAAAAAAAAACAAACGTGTATATGGTCGTCGACCTATTCAGTCCTCGACCTCCGATCCCGAAAGGGACGGTACGCTCCATTCGCGTCCACGTAGACGTGTCATTATGGACGTAGGTGGAGCAAATCGTCGGGGATAACAAAATTGCATATGTAAAGAGTGCACAGACGAGCTGTGTTTGTGGCGAGCGTCGCCAACGTTAGGAAAACACGATGTTCAAAAGTCTGTATAGAGCGGAGGAGCGTGGAGGATTTTCCGGAAGCTGAAACGACGAATTTCTGATTTTAGTCACTGAGGAACGGGGTTTCATGAAGTCGATACCGAACGCGCTGCATGTGAGGAATTTGAAGAACGAGAATGATATGGATCAAGTTGTTGAGGTATTTCGTAAGACATTCATAAATTCTCGCCGAGATCTGAAGCCGGATAGCGACGTATGGAAGGATAGCTTTGAGCTTGGTGCATTGGAATTGAGCCAGTTGATGCAGGTGGACTATGAAACGATGTGGAATAATGAGACGGAAAGTGAGTGACGAGGGAGAAAGATTGTGAAATTATGAAGAGAAAAGTCCTTTGGAGTTTTGATCTACGAGGCAGCGTTGCTGAGATATCGGAGAAGTTTGTGCTGGCCAATCGGAAGCGAGGAAGCCACGCCTACTCTCGTCAATCAAGGCATCGCATTGGCTGTATTCTTGACTTGCCGATATCTCGGGAAAGGTGCGTCGCAGGAAAAAATGGGTGAAGACTTTTCGATGCGGAATTTAATGATCTAACGACCGCCGGGGTTTGCATATTCGAGGATGGTTCGTGGGTGCTACAGTGACGTATCTAGGCCCAGGAATCCACGGGCGATTCAAGCGAACTCGGGTTGGAGGGGTTCCGAAGCTGCTGCTTCGAGAGCGTTGGAACATTCTATGACGTTAAGTTGGCGGGCCACCGCGGTGGGAAGACTGTGGCCGAGAATACGCCTGGGGCGCCTGGGCTAAGGCTCGCTGCTGTATGAAAGTGTGTGAGTGTATTACGAGCCAGGTAAATAGAGGACGTCGAGGAGTGCGCGATCGCTGAGGGAGCGGAGCGGGAGGGGGAGGCAAGTTTTCAAAGCAACCAAGTGGGAGTGTGGTACCGGCTAGAGCTCGGATAGTTGTGCTTGAGAGGAACAGAGAAGGAAATACGAGGAGGGGGAGAAAGAAACGGTCTTGCCTTCCACTCAGGTGAGCGATCGTCAGTCGTCGTGAAGTTTTTAGTTCTCAGTCTGGCACGGAGCGTCAAAGTCGACGGAAGAAGCGCGTTTAAAAAGCGCTCGGGCGTTCTCCCCTCCGCGGTATCCGATTTATTTGGAAGACGGGCCAACGGTTCTTCTCCTTTTTTCATCATCTATTTTTCCTCTCCTCCAGCTTCACTCTCGCTCTCTCTCTCTCTCTTTTCTCTTTCTTGGGAAGCTGCGCCTTGGGCTAATGGTTGGGCTATTTACCTGGGCAGCATCCCCCTCGTGTCTACCTGCACGTTGTACTCCCGAGTGCTACCTGCTGCTGTGACCCTCACCTGTGCATCGGTCTCTCGTGATTCTTCGCCGTAGAAAAAAAAAAGAAAAAAAAACAGTGAAGGAATCTGTGCCGTGCGTAGACACAGATTTTTCGCAAGATTTCGATTTACAGCAGATTTGAGAGGAGCAGAGATTGACAGATCGGAAACGTTGAAGAATTTGTCATTCGGGAGCGCGGATTTGCCGTTAGATCGTTTTGTTTGGCTAATTTAGTGGTCCAGGGATAATCTGTTGGAAATTCTGTTTTCGGACACGTTTGGAAACTTCGAGGACAGACGAGTGCGTGTCTGAGTGTGCGCGAGTGACAGTGGCTCGGTAAAGAGTGGGAATCGATGAATATATAGCTATAGAGTGAGATCGCGTAGTACGGGGGGATAAGGAGAGAGGAAAAGAGTTTGGCCAGAGGCAAGGAGCGAGAGCCGCACCTCTGTGGGATTCCAGGGACGTCGCCGTCGGCCGAGATCGAGGTTTGCCGGTCTCGCCAAGACCGCGTGCGAGACGAATTCCACGAGGGTCCACGTACGCCTTGATCCGACGCCACTGCTGGCTTCTCGCGGGCACCGCATACCACACGAGAGCTTGCCGCGAGATACGGGGCAACAAAGTGGAAGGGGCTGCTGCCGATAGAAAGGGGCCCGACTGAGCTGGAGAACGCGAACCTCGCCTCCGCTCGAAGAGAGCGAGCGAGATAAATGCGTGCTTGAGAAACGAGGCTCCGCGGGAAGGCGTAGAGAGCGAGCAGCGAGCAAGAGAAAAAGGAGAAACGACACGAGGTGCGAGTAAAACTGTGCAGCGTCAACTTTCGTCGAGAGGTAACGCGCGAATGAAGGGTCATCAGGTAAATACGAGGAGTAACATCGAATCGGGACAAGGAGGTGCAAGGAAATAAATCACAATAAGGAGCAGGGACTCTTCTCTGGATACAGTGCAAGGAGCAGCAAATCTGGAAGGAAAATCTGTTTAAGGTCCATGATGTGATCGTTGTTGGAAAATAAAAAAGCTGCGCATCATGTCAATCTGTGTTGGGTAACATTGGAGTTAATTTTATAATCGAGGAGACTGCTGTTGGATCTTCAGAAGACAGAAGCTGCTTCAATATCGGCGGAAGGTTCGTTTGGATTCGAAGAGATCGTCGAATTTGAACTCGTTGAAGGAGAAAGATGAGAGGCTCTAATCAAGACAACGCGACGCCGTATTGTCGGTGCCGAGTCCTTTATCTCGGGAGTTCCGTGCCTCACGCGAGCAAAGAGGGTCTCCTAGGTGTCCAGGAACCCCTGCGAGAGCTCTATCCCGAACAAGGAGCTCTAGGGGCTCGTGGCATCGACAGTTGGCTCAGTGTCTGGAGCAACGGCCTCTTGCTGGAGAACGTGGACGAGCATCGTAAAAAAGTAACGAGATTTTTTCCGATCGAGGCACTGCACTATTGTGCAGCGGTGAGGCACGTAAAAGGAGGCACCGGAGACTCATCGACGACGAGATTCTTGCCGCTGGATTCACCGTTCGCCAGGACACCCAGTGCCAATCATCCACCCTTGTTCGCTGCAGTACTTCGGCGCACCACCGGCATCAAGGTCCTGGAATGCCACGCCTTTATCTGCAAGCGTGACATGGCGGCGAACGCCTTAGTGAGATGTTGTTTTCACGCGTACGCCGACAGCAGTTACGCCAAGGGTTTGGATCCGTCGTCAGCAACGATAACGACCAACGGGGCGCCAACGGGATCGCATCCTTCCAACGGAAGTCTTTATCATACTCTCGGAGGTTCGAGCACGACGCTGGATAACAACAGCCCACCAGGAACACGCTTGGAAGGAAGATCGAGCGACGAAATGAGTTTGTACAACGGAGACGAGAATCACAAAGTTTGGGCGAAAGGAAGGGACGAGGTGGACGCTATTTATCAGGAACAAGGCACCCTTAGAAGCACCAGAGGCTCGCGACCTCGTCAACTGGTCGCCCCACCACCTCCGCCTCCTCCGCCACCTCCCCCTGCTCAACCTCTGCTAATGGAAGACTCGGCAACGTCTTCCGGGCGCAGGAAAACCAACAAGAAAATCAAGAAACTGAAGAACCGCCAAGGCCCCGATGACATGATGCAACAAATGCCGCATCAGCAGCAACAATCGCCCCAACAGCATCATCACGGAATTCCCCCTCAAGCGATCTACACCAACGGCCATGGACATCACACGCTTGGACATCCTGTCAGGCAACAACATTATCACACTCATCAACTGCCACCCAGCAGCCGATCCGTAGCGGGTACTCTCGCCCGACCAACACCGGTTCTCCTCGTACCCGCTGCTACATTACCCCGCAAAGCTCATCATCATCATAGCCGAGGAATGAGGCCCATTCCCGCAGCTGCTCCGATAATTCCGCTTTACGCCCCATTGCCCGTTGTCCCACCTCCGCCGAACGCTCTTTACCAAGCAGGAAGTTACGGTACCGCGGGAAATAGGAGCAGAAAATCTCACCAACCGGAAGTCTTGGAATCTTCGACTCTCGGAGCGTCCCGCAGACTCACAGCTTCCCACGCGGACTTGACCGCTCCTGATCCTGCCAATCCAGACACTGCCGAGAGCGAATCTCGCTTTGGCACTGGAATCTATCGCCGCAAAGGACACCTCAACGAACGGGCCTTTTCTTACAGCATCCGAGCGGAACATCGAAGCAGAAGTCACGGTAGTTTAGCCTCCCTCGGCTTCAGTCCTGCCCAGAATGGCACTCCGTTGCCCAAAGAGGAAAAGAAAGACCGAGAGATTGCACAACTCGTCGCCGGACTCAACCTCGACGAGGAACGACCTCAGCATCATCATCCTCCTGGCCCTTACGCCAGGAACATCAACCCACATCTTCATCATCATCATCAACAACATCAGATGCAGCAACCACAGCCGTTGCCTCGACCCAGACCTCGCTAATCGTCAACCATCGCTCCACCTAAAAACCTCGAGAATCCTTCGAGAATCTAGAGCTATCAACGCGAGCAATTCGTAACCAAGAGGATCTAGTGAATATTTTTTTAAACGTTTGTCGTTACGAAGCTTTTTCTTGTAATTTTTGTTTTTTTTTTTTTTTTTTNTTTTTTTTTTCGTCAAGTCGTTGCCATGAGGACCCGCGATCATTGGATTCGAAAGGTGTCGTTGGTCGGCGAAAATGAGCCATTTACTTATCACTTTCGAGAAATATCGTTTGTTAAGATTAATAACGTCTTTTCGCATTGCGATTTATTTATAGACACGAAAGCGCGTCATGTACGAGTTCGTTACCACTCGGGCACGTAATTTTATTTTTTTATATACGCGAGAGACATTATTAAGTAGTAATGCGCGTTAAATTCACTGCAACATTGTCAAACGGTGGAATGGGCAAAACATAACGACCTTCCTGTTTCAAACGAGCCACTAATTAGGCGGACTGCATAATTGTTGGCTTGCCAAGACATTAAGCAGAGAGCTCACAATTCTTCGTACTGGTCGATGCACTTTCCGCCACTTGTTACAGCATCGCATACTCTTTTTATTATTTTCATTATAATCGAACGTTCGCAATCGATAGTCTCGAATTTTCATGTCTTTTTTTTTTCAATGAAAATAAATGAATTTTAATTGAAATTTCATTCGATTCCATCGTCTGATTACTCGCCAACAAAATCGCCTTAATTAACCGCCGTAAACAAGCAGCATTTCTAAACAACTTGTGTAGATCAATGTCTTCGGCACTTTCCACCATCAATATATAGTGAAAGATCTAGGGAGAGAGAGATCGCGCGCCGCACCCAAGGCTTCGATTACGTGAACGTAAAACGACCAATTCCGTTTCGCAACGCCATTTCTTTCTCTTTTATTTTTATCTCTCTCTCTCTCTCTTTCACTCTGCATATCGTCTTGTATAATAAGTTGCTAAAAGTCTGGAATGCGTGTGGAATTCCTCGAAGGATTTGCCCTAGCACGAGCGCGACATCGAGATAGCGAAGCAATAAAAAAATGTTGCTCGTTTTGCAGGTACAATTTTTATACGTTTCAATAATATTTTCTGAGGGATGCTGCGAGGAAAATCCGATCGAAAAATGACGAGAAATTTGAACGAGTTAGCAAAAAATTTGATTTTACGAAAAAAAAAAAATAATCAAGCGAATGATAATTGGTTGATTAAATATCGTAAAAAAAATCATTCAGAATTGATGCTCGTTTGCTGCTTTCTATGCCTATGGACAATGCCCTAGATTTCGTCTCCAGCTCACGTGATCATCTTGCCAACGACAGGAGAGAGGTCAAAGCAAGAAATACTCGTGGTTGGTTGACACGAATAATCAGAGCCAATTAGCATTCAAATGTTTATCGTAGCCCAGAAAAAAAATCTCGATAATATTGGCAGCTTGGTGTCAAATATTTCGTCAGCTGACTGCAGGAGACAATTTTTTGATTTTACGTAAAAAAATGATGAAATTTGAATTTTTTTTTTCTCGTCGATCTCGATCGAATAATTTCCACTAACCTGTTTAATTACCAATATCAAATGACCTCATTTTAATCTCTCGGCTATTTCGATCGTAATAGAAAGTTGGAAATAAAAAAAAATGTTGATTCTACATCATCGACGAATCTTCGAACGTCATTCACCACCGATTTTATTGCTTCGTTCAGAATTTCACAGCAACGAGATATTGCGAGATCTCGATGCAGTCCACCGAAGAAACAAAAAATAGTAAAGAAAAAAAGAAAAAAGGCTCGCGAGAGAGTTACATAAATAGCAGCGCGACGAGAATTATGATTGCGTCACGCTCGGGATGAGGATTAGAATCATCGAAGCATGCACGCAGAATGCAGACAAACTGCATGCGCGGACATTATTATTAGTCATTCCGAAGAAAATCTTTCAGCAAGGACTTTACGTCAAGGCTGTCACCAGACACGAAAGTGTCATTCTTTTTTTTCCATTTCTATTTTCAGATCATTTTTAATCGAGAGTCAAGGAACGCAAGGATTTTTAATCCTTTGCGTTTTTTATTTATGACATTTTTTGGTTATTTACGACGTTGAAGTAATTTGCATCGTTGGAATGCAACGAAATTCTATTTTCTCTTGAGCAGATTTTTTGTCGTGATTTTTTAAATTAAACAAACAATTAATAGAAAAACGTATTTTTTCGTTGGAGCCCAACGTTGCAAATTTAGTGTCACGTTATTTTTTTTACATCGCGATTCGGTCCAATAAATTTTACGTACATCAAAAGCAACGAGTCGCCTGCAGAAATGCGATTCAACGGTGGAATCAATTTTAAGGACAATAACGGAAAATCTATTTTCCATTAACTGAGGATGAAATTTTGTCAAAAAACACGGCGATATTTTGTTCACAACTAATGATTTGAAAATTTTCGTAATTTTGACAATATTTTTTATTTCTGACGGAACTGTCAGCAAAATTTACGATTGGAATGACAAAAATTTGCCTTTTAAGAGACTTTGCAAAATATTTCTTGCTGCAATGACAACATTTTACAACAAAATTTTCTTTTCAGTGTAAACGATTGTAATCGTGTTTATAGGAAATTGCAAAAAATGCCAGAATTCTTCTTCAGCTTGCAAATTAAATTGAAAATAAACGAAACATTTTGCTCGAAATTTTGTAAAAAAAATTACTCGATTCATGTATACGAAGTGTTTGGAGCCTCAAGTCTCAAGCTCGGTGACAACTGCTCGAGAATAAAATACACGTTCGAAAATACCGCAACGCCTGAGTTAGTGGCACGTGCGTTATCGCAAGAATTTAAAAAACTCGCATTATTGTTACTCCGCTTGAGAGATAAGTAAATTTAGGGAAAACTTGAACATTTCTGCTGAACACACGAGAGCAGGGAATGACGAACAAGTTTCATCGAATTGGAAATAAATGAAAAATAATGAAAAAATTGATATTTCGACGATTTTTTGTTTAAACAATATTTTAATCGGCCTTAGAATGTCTTCCGTGAAGTGAGCGACCAGTATCGAACGACTAACGCATATAAATATGTAACGAAAACAATTATACAGCTCATAAAAATAAAAATGTATTTTTAGGTTAAAGAAAATATGTAGAATCGAGTACGAGTTTTAATTTTTTTGAATGTGATGGTGAACGAGTGAAAAATGTGAAAAAAAAACGTATGAACGCAGCTCGAAATTTTAGTGCAACATTGTGCAGTCGAGTTTCGAAATGAAAAGGATGAAAAATTGTTGAGCTTCATTTTCTTTAGTCAATTAAATGGAAAGATTTTTATTGACTATGAAAAATAACTCGAAAATTGAATTTATTTATTAATCGTTCGTTTATTTTAATTGCAATTTTTTTTCTTCATTGTTTTATTATTTCTCGTATAATTTCGTCCTTTTGTTCGAAATATTTAGAAAAGTCGTGTATGGGGGGGCGCTGCTAATAAATCGGAGCGAACCATTGGAGAATGTGCCATCGAGTATTTGCGATTAATAAGATCGATGTGTCAAACGTAAATGTATTTCAGGATCGCGATCGTTGACGTGTGCCTGTGCGATTCAGCGAGATTGTCAAATTTCGTTAGGAGCTCGATCGATTATTCGTCTTATGGTCGACGATCGAATCTCGCTATATATACGAGATCCTACTGTTTTTTTTTTTTTTTTTTTTTTANCTATTTACTCTACGTAACCTTAAGCATCGTGTGAATAATATTTCTCTAAATAAAATTGTCTTGTACAAGAAATTAAACGAAATGAAAATCTGTGTACAAAAATATTTGTTTTTATTTCTTCAAATTCCACTCGAAATATTTACGACTCCTCAATTCCAATTTTTATTTCGCACTGAATCCACGAATTCCAGACTCCCACATCGAAAATAAATTGATTAAAATTCACGATGTCATAGCCTGAATTAAAAAATCGAAACGAAACGAAAAACTCTGTAAAATTTTGATTTTTTCTTCAAAACTTTGTTCTCTCCTTAATTTGAATGTTTTTTTTTTTTTATGAACGAGACGCTTCGCAGTAAAGATTGTACAATCTGCAAATTCCAGACTCCCACGTCAAAAATTGATTAAATAAAATTAACGACGTCACGCCCTGAATAAAAAAAATTTCCAAAAATAAAAAACTATCGGTTTTTTTTTTTGTTTCTTCAAGATTTTTTTTCTCTCACGCCCAAATTCGATTTGTTTTTTTTTTTTTTTGTAATTAACGGGGAGCTTCGCAATAAAACTGTAAAATCTACAAATTCCAGACTCCCACATAAAAAATTGATGACATAAAATTTATGACGTCACAGCCTGAATAAAAACAAAAATATCGAAACGATGAAAAAAATGTATTCTCCGCGGCTAATTACTCATTCGAAGCGACTATGAAAGAACAGCCACGACGATCGATTCGAGGCTTGATTCTCATCCGAGCGTGCCAAGTGTACTCCACACTCTGTACGTTCGTTTTATTAGTATTGCGAACGCGTCAAAAGCTCTGCTGTATTACAGTTAGAAGTTTTTAATGCTTGTGTGTCATGCACAAGTCGAGTGAGCTCGGGCAGCCGCAAAAATAGGGTTAGTCGGCTCGAATAATTCATTATCAAAATAATAAAATAATACAACACTACGATTGACCAAAAATCCATGAAGAAAAGAAAAAACCCAGCAATGGGTTACGTGAGGAGTCGAAGGCCGAGGAATAGCTGCGCAACTGCTAAAAATTCTTTGACCGAATGAAACTAATTTCGAAATATTGGAGAACGAGAATTTCCATCGAATTCGAACGGTGAAAGGAATGAAAAAAAAAATTCCTTCCTCTAGAAAAATAAATAAATAAAAAATCGTAAAAATGTGGCTCTCGAGTACACACTGGGTCAATTTGACCCAAATTTATTTTCAAGTACATAGGAAACCATTTTTCTCGAAAATTTCGAAAAAGTGACGAATCTCTGGGTCAAATTGACCCAGTGTGATATTTCTTGATAAAAAAAATAGGAAAAAATCGTAAAGCAATTTTGGAGAACTTGTAAAATTCTTTTGCAACGAAGTTGCTGATTCTACGGGTTCTATGGGGTCGCCATTTAATCTTGTCGTCCTCTACCGTTGGGATAAGGATATTTTTTTTTGCTTTTTTCATTATCGACTCAACACGATAATCTTTGACGATTTTTCAGTCTTTTTTGCAAGAAGGAAAAATTTAAGTTGCGACGTAAAAGCTTTTACGATTCGTTCGTTGGAGGAAAATGTCCTTTTGCTTTTGTAACGCTGTCCGTTATCGCGTAGTTCGCTGGGATACATTGCTCAAGCGTAACGAGGAGGCAATCCTGCAATATATACGCGTAAGACTTCCGGTCGCGGACGAACGGTCCTCGGCGAAGGTAACGCGCAACAGCTGCCATTTCGCACAACGTCATAGACGTTACAGCAACGAGTTTAATAGCAACAACGGGAGCCGTGAGAGGAAGCTGGGGAAAAGCTCGCGCGAGGAGGTCCGCGACGATACGAGGAACACGAAATCTCGTTAAATTCCGATTCGACAATTAAATTCCGATCGAAACAATATTTTCTTTTGCTGTTTTTCGCACCTTTGGCAATAATTACACAGAAATTTATATTGCACGGGAGATCGTATGGACGTTCGGGAGAAATGAGGAATAGAAAAAGTTTGTGGACTTTTAATTTCAATCCCATTGGAGCGAGCATCGTTAAATCCATCTGCTGTGTCCAGGCCAATTGCCAGCCCAGCCGTCGCTTCGTATCCCACCAGTTTGCCAACTGGCAGCGTCTTAAGGGGCTTCTTAACATACAAATCCCGTACATTGTACATAAATCCTATACTTGGAGGCATTCACGCACCGACTCTCTTTTTTCTCAGCCTCCGAAGCATTGTTCAGTACTGATTATTGTTCACAAATACGTACAGGGTGTCCGAACTGTGAACCTAGAGTCGCGTCTCCTTAAGGACGTTGTATGCACAATTTTCGTTTTGGAAGCTTTATTTAGTTTTTCAAAAAAAAATCGCTCGTAAAATGTTTTTCGAAATTTTGTTTGTTGTATAAAAAATACAGATTACCTCGGAAAATCTTGGATTTAGAGTATTTTGTTTTTTCAGCAGTTTCTCATAAGAGCGTGTGTTAAAAGTTGCAATTTTTAACATTTAATACTTCGATTTTTCAAAAAAAAACGGTCGTAAAATATTTTTCGAAATTTTGTTTATTATATAAAAAATGCAGACTACTCTTTGAAAAATGAAAAACCAGCGAACGTCGATAAATTGTTGTGCGACGTTGCCGATCCAATTTATTATTCAAAACTCGATTAACAATAAAAATTCAATGGAACGATAAAAAAGTTTCGAAAAAAGCATTTCTTCGCTCCCCGAATCGAGGTCGATTTTTCCTCAAATCGTAGTGCTTCGAAAAAAATAAACTGTCAAGGATTTTTGAACGGCAATTTCGATGCAACTTTGAGACTCAATTTCGACACCCTGTAGCAACGAATTAATATGAAAATCTGCATTCGTTTGGCCATACAAATCGCTTGAATACATAGGAAAAATAAAAAGGTACGTCCGCGTGTTTTGGAGTGCGCTCTGTTAGTATAACAGTACCGCGCGCAAAGAGCAGGCGAGTGCTGAGTCTCGGCGAAGCGCGATTGCGGTGGTTGGGTGAAGGAGTTCGCTCGGAGGAGTACCGTTACCGCGGTTGGGGCATAAGCATGGCGAGGAATCGGCAGCACCGAGAGAAAGAGACGGAATTGTCGAGATAACGAGAGAGAAGGAGAAAGAGGGAGCGAGAGAGAGAAAGTCGTAGAATGACCGAGGGAATCGCAGCGCAAGCGCGTGTACGTTCGCCCGCAGCACATTTATGGCATCTGCGCGCGGATGTCTGGGGCGAGGGAGAGAAGCGAGAGATCCAAGCTCCCCGAAGCTCCGTGAACCGCGCTCCCGAGAGATCTTCTTCGCGAAGACGAAGGCCAGACGAGATTCGAAGCGGCAGTCGCGCACCTTCGGCCGCGGCGTACTCGCGGCTGCGATTTTCTTGTCCGCGAGTTCGAACGTGTGATCGCGGTACGAGGCGCGAGGGCGCATGGGGGTTCAAAGTGCATTCGTCGGTTGCTTTTCCACGGGGAATTTGTATAAAAAATAAATTCACCTTGGTGCGAGTTTTCATTTTTCTCGGGGACAAAAATTGCCGAAAAAAAGATCGCGAGCCGGAGTAATTGTGTAATCTCGATCGTTTGGCAGCAGATTTCGAGAAAATTCAAAAAAATCGTGAGGAGGTTGATCGTGGCTGCATGCACCGACTGGTCCTGTCGGTTTGGCCCACTTTTTGGCGATGCTCATGACCGCGAGGACTTCAAATTCAATTTGGCTGCGAATTAAACGTCATCGCGTTTGAGACCGGCGCCAGAGACAAGTGGAGTGCATTAAAATTAACGCGACAATCGGCGAGTAAGCGAGGAGTGAAAAAAAAAACAAAAAAACAAAAAAATTGTTTATAAAGATCGAAGCAATTTTTGGAGACCGGATCCGGCCACACTGGGTCGCGCGTGGGCGTTGCGGACGCGGGGTAAGCAGCACAATATTTACGATTCGACAGCGGAGCCAAAAAATCATTCACATAAATGTTAGAAACAAAAAAAAAAGAAGAAAAAGAAAAAAAAAAAAAGAAATTGGAAAACATCGAATTCGGGTTCGATTGTTCGCGAGGGTGGAAATCGGGGGAATCCTCGAAATTTAAGGCGCGAGCTCTGTACGCTACTTATGAAAAAAATGTGAGACACTCAGAGTTCCGTTGGTGTAAGGTACTTAACGAGATAAGTCAGTTTTAAAAGTGTGTCATCTTCTATCTCGCTTCGTTAATATACTTCCATACCGTAAGGGGGGCTCTTCGGACACGGCCTTGGAAGAACCGCCGAGGCATATAATTTAACCAACCTCCACACATGAAGCCGCACGCACGTATCTTTTAATATTGTATTGTGGTCTCCGCGCGATAATCTCCGCGGCTCGAGAATAATAAAATAGCTAAGAAGTAGAAGAACGCGCCATATCCATACATTATCATATCTGCAGCCGATCGTGTGCATTCGTATATACACTCGAGTCCTCCTTAAGGATGTTGAGTGTCGATGAAATTTGTTTATGTTAATTGTTCAATAAATCGCTTCTTAATCGTCGTGAAAATTGTACACGACCTCGTGGATGCTTCGTGTTAAAAAATGCCAGGTTTTAATAATTCTATCGTCATTACCAAAACCACCTTAAGGGTTGGCATGAAAAATGATGAGAAAATTCGGAAAATTTACTATGTTTTTGTGTGGAGGATTTTTTGAGAGTTCGTGTCAAAATTTCACGACGATTAGGAAGCTCGTTATTAAAAAATTAACATTTTGTTGAGAAGAATTTTTTAAACAAATACAAAAAATATTTATCAATAAACTTGGTTTTGTTAATTGTTCAATAAATTGTTTCTTAATCGTTGTGAAAATTGTACACGACACGATTTGGGCCTCGACATGCTTAAATAAGCGAAGAGTGTGAAAGTCGAAAAATCGAACGTTGACGATAGCCACGAAGCTGAAAATATCGGAAATTCCGGACATTTATTTCCATGCGGATTAAGCGATAGATTTGCAACATTTTCCTCTGCATTGTTGTCGCGCGCGATTAATTCGATTAATTAACACATAGCAATCTATAAACTTGGAAAATATCCTACGAATGCAAAATTAAACTCACTTTTATAAACTCGAGCACTTTCTCCGCCATTGTGACGCGGAGTCTGCGACCAGCGAGAGGTCTGTGAATATCATATCCGCGATAAGGCGACATGGCACATTGCTTGAAAATCAATTCTCGGGCAAGGAGCCGGAACTCATACCGCGATATAAAGAAATTCGTAGAGTGTGGGTGAATGTTGATGCTCAAGTTTTTTGTTGAAATATTGATTTCGATGAGAAAGCATTGATTTAAAATTTTTTACCCCTTCGTGTACACACTGGGTCAATTCGACCCATAGAGTTTTTTGACGTAAGCCAACGACGTAAATACAATTTTCCTTGGATATACTTTGGAAAATTTGATATTTTTCGCTCCGGGTCAAATTGACCCAGTGTGTACACGAACGGGGTTTTATTGTGAGAATTAAAAAATCGGCCCCTGGAAAGTTGCACGATGAGATATTCAATTGCCACGGAATATGTGGAGAACGTAAACGGATGAGTACGAAATATTATATGGTGCGTGTGCATGTGTTTGGAGAAATTTGCGCCAATTTTCATGCTTGGCCGTCTCCTTTCATCGGACCCGATTTTTACGAGATACGAGAGTACAAGATTTAATGAAAATGATAATAAAGCGAGCAGCTGTTTGTTTGCCCAAGAGCTATCGCGCTAATTGATTTCTCTCTCGCTCACTCTCTCTCTGTCTGGCCCTTTGAATTCGGAAGCACGAAAAACACACACAAAAGTATCTGCTTGCATGGAATTGGGAGCAAAGTCGGAACTCATTGTGTCGCATCACTTATGTTGGAGGATTCCCCGTTACTTTGGATCTGCGAATAACGCAGCATCGCGCACCGTTTTTCCTTTCTCTCGTTCGCACTGGCGAACGAATTCGAATAATCGTATATAAAAAGGATCGTTTAAATTTAACGGTATAAAGGTTCGCCGGTTTGGCGAGTAGCAACGAATCGCAATTAGCACCGATCGTAAATAAATGTAATTTCATTATTGTTCCTTAAATAACTCGTTGAATATTCCACTTTTGTTTACGTCTGGTGCGTATTAAGGACGTTGTATGGCGAGAATCAAATCTCAATTCTTCTTTCCACTTTTCCTTACATACAAAATCCTTTGCGAGCCAATTTTCATTTTTAAAAAAGTTGTTACCAATTGTCCAAAAAACAAAGTACTCTAAATCCAAGATTTTCCGAGGTAATCTGCATTTTTGATGATAAACAAAATTTCGGCCAACATTCTACGACCGATTTGTTTTGAAAAACTAAATAAAGCTTCTTCGATGTTGCATAAAAGTGAATGCAAAGTTTCAAGAGGCTTCACCATTTAGAAATCGAAATATTTGATGCTGAAAATTGCAACTTTTAACACACGCTCTTGTGAGGAACTTCTGAAAATAGTGATTTTTCTAAATAAATATCTCGACGTCTACGTGCCAATTTATCAAAACGCAGTTATTTGTCGAGCTTCGAAAACCGAAAATAATAAAAAAAACATAAACAAACGAATTTCTCAGGGAAATGTTTGATGATGAAAATAAAAAGAAAAAAATCGAGACACGTTTGTCCCTAAAATGAAATCTGGAAAATTTGTTTGCTTGCAGAAATGACTCGTCGAGAAAGAAAGGATGCAGGAGAGAAGGAGAAAGTTTCGGTGGTCGTATCCCGGAGCAGGATACGATAAGATAAAAGTTGACGTCGAGCTCCTCGAGGTGGGAGAAAAAAGTGTCGAAAAATTCGAGACCAAAAGTCGAAAAAAGTAAAAAAAAAAAAAAAAGAAAAAATGGTTTCGTGTTACGAGGAAGGGTTCAGGCTCACCGACGCTGCCTCCGAATGCTCGATGCGAAGCAAAGCTCGCATCGATACGCTCTTCGAAGACACTCGATCGATATGCAGCTCGATCGCCGGAGGTTGGGGAGCGGCGACGATCGATCATTACAGTCTCGACCCCGACGAAATGAGCTCGGAGGAACAAGTGCGTGCGAACGGTGCTGTGCAGGCCCGAATCGAAGCGATGTTTGCATCGGTCGAGGCCGAAACCGGGACACTTGGAAAATCGGCTGCCGCTGTACTTCCGGTATTGTATTTTTTCATATCGATCGTCACCGCGATGAATTTCTTTTTCATCGAGAAATAAATGAAAGCGATTCAAATAAAAACTCCGGGCCTTTAAAACATTTTTTATTTCACTCGAAAACGAAAGGTCGCTGCATTGCTTTTAATCTTCCTGCAAAAGTAGGTGAAAATAATTATTTTCAAGGATTTAAAAAAAAAATCGTGAAATCAGAGTAAATGAGAATCTTTGTACTCGAAACTTTATTAATTAATCAACTCCTGTTTAATTATATTCAGTTTTAATAGAGTTGAACAGTGAATTACTTGTCCGAATATACAGAGCGAAAGTAGCTTTTGTTTCCACATTGTTGGTTAAGAAAACGGAGTAATCGAAATCTCGAGCATGGCAATGAATCGAATGCTAGAAAATTTCAATTCAGGAACAAAATTTGTCGGAATTTTCGTGCCGAACAGATTCCCAAAAAGTCAGAACGTGCGAGTTGGTTTTTTTTCAACAAGATTCGAGAGAAAAAACAACTGGAAACGTGCTAAACATTTTCGGAGAAGCACGCTTATTTGTTTGTGAAGAAAAAAAATTAAACAACAAGATTTTGGAGATTGATTGACGAATAAGGAGTTTAAAATATATGGAGAAGAGCCTGGAATGGGATTGAAACAAGTGAATCCGTCTGTATGCACTGCACGCTCAGTTGCTACATTTTCACTTATGCTAATGAACGCCATTCAAATCTCCCGGACTCGCTTTTATTTTCCTTAAGCCCAAGAAAACTCGACCACACTTTTTTCCACTCAAACAAACGCTTTACTTTCCAAACGTCTTGTCGAGTGTTAGAATTCGAATTTTATGGAGGGCGCTTGTTACTCAAATTCGGGCAGTAAAAAATCTTCAAATTCGATGAATTGAACGAAAATGTAAATTCATTTTGTTTTTTTTTTTCCGAAGATTAAAAGAGTGTCTTGGGATTGTTACTTTTTGAGAAATTGCATCGATCTGTCCGGAAACCGAGCGACGGGATAAAAATTTGTATGGTTTGGAAATAATCGAATGTGTAAATGTTTACTCACACGTAACCCTCTCTCTTGTTTTTATTCCCGTACCAAGTTCGCGTAGTTCACTTTTATCCCCATAGCCATAGAGAGCGAGGAATCAGCGAAGCGAGAAGTTCGGCGATGCGGCGATATCCGCATGGAGAGATGTGAAAAGGCGAAAAGAATTGGTTGTCGGTTAGATTCCTCTTGGCTGAGGCTAGGGAATTTGTTAGAGGCATGCAAAAACATTTCCTGTCTTTCGTTTCATCTTTCCTGGTCGATCGTCGATGCGTTCGCTGTTTAACGTGTTTACGGGTCAAAATGACCCAGGAGTTGGAAAAAAAATTGGCCGAATCGTTGGCAAACTTTAGTTTGCACGTTCGATCGAGAAAAAAAAACGGGTTTTCGGAGAAAAATTTCCAAAAAAATAAAGAATTGAACATTTTTGCAGGTTCGCTACATGGGAGCAGCCCCCGTAGGCGGACGTGTGGCCAGTGTCCGAGGATTGCAAGAGCCACTTCGTCAACTGTTGGAACACGTGGAAGAGTCGACGAGCGCAGAGCTTGAGATTTCGCGACGAGGACTAACGTTCCGTGGCGCAGAGTTGAGTGAAAAAACTAATCCTTTCCGGCGCATAGCAGTGTGGAGCGCGTTGAGGCTTCGCTCGAAAGCATCCTCAAAGGACGAGGAAGTGAGTCACGCATTTTTGCCGCTAGTGAGCGAAGAGCAAAAGTTGGCTCGGGGTGGGCCGGAGGAGAAGCACGCGGATTTGTACAGAGTGATGAAGGGAGTGAGATGCGAGACGAAGGATTACCCGCCGATATTTGCGGTGGTGATGCGTCGTCCGGGGGCAGCAAGATTGTTGGAGTGTCACGCGTTCGCGTGTAAAACGGAGGAAGACGCGGTGGCAGCTGCGGCGACGCTTTACCGTGCTCTGTTGGCGGATTTGGACGCGAATCGTCGAAGACCGAGGCAGAGCAATGGTTTGGGTTGCGTGAGTTTGGCTTCGGTAGCCTCGAGTTTCCCGGAGCCATCGATCCTCGGCGAGTACCCCCAAAACTCGAGAATATCGTTGTCGAGTTCCCCGGGAGCTCCGGGTCACCCGGTGCGGCCTCCGAGGTCAAAGAAAAGCAGTTCGACGTTTGGGAGCGACAAAGTTTCTGTGCGTTCGATAAAGCCAGAAAACCAGAACAACAAGCCAAAGGGCAAGGTGGAAAAAGTCTCGGAGATCAAAGCCGAGGATATCCTCGAAGGACGAAGCCGCAAATTGCCAATTACGAGAATGGCGGTGTTGAAAGAGTTTCGTGATGTTAAAACTCCCACGACCAATGGAAAAGCACAAAACGAGCAATTGCCAATACAATTGTCCAAGGAAAAAGTTGAAAATTTGAACAACAACAAATTGCGATATCCGGGGACAGATGTAACGAGAATAAACGAGGGACGTGACGAATCGTCCAATGAGGGCTACAAAAATCTCTACAGCGGACAGAGACTTTCCAACAATTACGAGAAACTTGAAAAAATCAGTAAATCCTTCGATTACCAAGATAATCCGGAAGCGAATTATTCATTCGTGGAAAGAAATGGAAGAAGCAGCAGCGTCGGCGAGTCGATGATAATGAGCGATCGAAAAAGCGATTTTTTCGAGGCCAAAGAGGCTTCGTACTCATCGAATCGTCCGAGAGACCCGAAACTTCGAAGCCCGAGCAAAAAGCGTGAAAATTCTCGTGCAGCTTCGTCGACGCCATGCCAAAGTCGCGAAACTTCGATGTACGAGATGCCCCGAGCTCTGGAAAAACGTGCGAGTCGTGAGAAAATTTACGAGGAGCATTTCAAGGACGTGGACAAAATTTGCAGCCTCGAGGACGACGAGCAGCCTTCGAGGCCGAAAGAAACTCGCAGGAACTCTCGGAACGAAGAAAACTTTTCCTTCTCCAACAGAGTGACCAATGGCGAGACGAAAAAACAGCCGGAAACGCGGAGGACTGCGGGACGTCTGAGTCGAATCGAAACCATGGACAAGCCCTTGAGAAATAATTCGAACGGGTTCTCAAGGAACAAGGAAAAGGAGGATCCTTCGGGGGTGAGAAAACGCACGAGAGCGGGAAGCGAACCTCCTTTCGGTAGAACCGAAGATGCTGTGAAGATTCATCGTCAAGACTCAAAGTTGAAAAGATCGCAGAGCGATATGGAAGTCGACCGAGGAGATCCGATGACGAGGGTGGAATTGCCGAGACGAGGAAGTTTCCTGAAGCCGGGGAGTGCCCGATTACCGAACAATGTAAACGGCAGCACTCCGCTGGGCTTTACCGAGTTGTTTGACGAGTTTCGTAACCAGGAAGGCCTGACGAGCGTCGATGACATTTTGGCAGCGATAATCGGTGAGTATCGAGCTTCCAATTGCCCGGAGGCGTTTCCCAAGGTCGCGGCAAGTCATTTAAATCGATTTTTCTTTCATTTTGTTGGCAGATCCCGAAGGTATGTCGTTCAACGATCTGAAGCCTCTGTACAAAGAGTTTCTGCTGAAACTGGCGGCGACGTTGACGCAGGACGAGCTGTACGAGCGGTCGGCGAGCATAATGAGGCGTCGTCGACGTCCACAGCGGAGAAGATCGACGAGGAAGCCTTGTCTTCTTGGCCGAGCGATAAAACGTTCGGTCTCGAGGCTCAAGGGTGGCCCGACCGAGTTTACTTCGGTTATATTTCCAGCGAGGAAGCTGAACGACAGTTTTGACAGCAGTTCATCGTGCGAGGCGCGAAACCATCGAAAAAATTCGACTCGCGTATTGGCCAGTCGTCTCTCGAGAAAGCGTGCTTCCTGGAGGAACAAAAAATCCATTGTAACACAAACGACATCGGAAGACAGCGACACTTGTGAGTTTTTTTCCCCCAATTACCAAAATATCGATCAAATTTTCATTTCCAACAAATTCTTCAAATTCGTTAACGTGAAAGAACGTTGGCTATTAAGAAAAACGAATAAAAAGCAACGAGCCCAATGAAGAAATATTGAAACCTGAAAAAAAAGCGTAAATCAACGATTTTTCAAGGTCGACGTTTGGTTCGGAGTGGCGGAGCGGGTGCGAACCGAAGTAGCAGCGGTTACGTGAGTTGTAGCGAGTGCAGTTACGACTCGGAGTCATGCACGTGTGTCTCAGCGGACAAGTGTTATTGTTCTTTGTCGCGTCGAGCCCCGGCAGAGCCGCAAGTCATAACCAACACTCTCGTTTGTGCTTGCGACACCGACAGTTGTTCAGACAGCAACAAATGTTACTGCGCGAGAAAAGCTTCGCAGCCAACGATACTGGAGCAACTGCGTCAACGGGGAATCGTGCCCTCCGAGAGTTCGCTCAGCAGAGCCGGAAGTCCTGAGAGAGGAAAAACCGCCAAGACCTCTCGGAGTCACGCGTCATCCAAGAGTTTAGAATTCCTGAAAGTACGTCACTCGATAATTACAATCAAAATTAATTACAATTAATAATTATATTATTATATTATTATTAATTGTAATTATTTATTATCATTTTTTTTATTCAATTAATTATTAATAATTAATTGTAATAATAGTAATAATAATAAGGAAAACGTGAAAGTGCGAGATTGAGTTTTTGTTGAGGTTGAAATGTTGATTTTTCAAGGTTCGTCCTTCTCCGGGACGGAGCAGCTCCGACAATCTCGCTCTGGACTACGATCTCTTCAGTCCAGGAAAAAAGTCGCAACACTCGTCGGTAGTGGGCAGCGGTAAAGTATTGGTCGTGAGTGCACGGGACCCCCAAGGCCGTTTGGTTTACGTCGGAGGTACCGAGAGAGAGAAAAAATGTTTCGAGAAAGGATCGCATCGTAGCGAGGCTCATCACGAAGCATTGTCGATAAAGAAAAGCGCCGAAATCGCGGCGATTTTCGGGCCTGGCTCCGTCCGAGGCTGTCGAAGAGCATCGAGCATTTCTAGCGCTCGGAGCTCCGTCAGTCTCGAAGCTGGATTGGGCTATTTACCTTGAACTTGAAAATCAAACCAAACGCGACAACGAACACGAACGGACGAGCGTGTCAAGACTTTTTTTCGATTAGAAAATTAATTTAAACGAAATGATAATAAAAATCGGACTTTTAAATGAAATAATAGATAGAAATTGAGTGAAGAATCGTGGCTCGATCTGCAACGAGACACTATTATCGTGATAACTGACCACGAGCCAGTATTTTTATCGGTTCTGGATTCATCGGCTTATTTACACTTCTGCATCGTACCTGCGAATAGACTAAGCAATCGCGATCGATAAAGAAACAACGAGACGTTTTTTCCCACAGGATTTATCGCCTCAAAACGATTTTATCAAAACTTTCGTCTCGTTTAAGCGAAAATATCGCTTTGCGTTATTATTCTATGCACGAAGCACTGACTTGGCAACTTTGGCACAGATTCGATGGCAAATTAACGAAATTTGCATTTTTTCCTCATTCGCTACACTCGACCTGATAGCTTTTACGAGTATCAACCAAGGGACTGTGCAATAACTGCGGATTTCGACGAAAATCTAGCAGAGCTTGAGTCTAAGAAATCCTGACTAATTTATACGATTTTATCAACAATTATGTATTGCCTTTTCATAGTATTACAAGATTCTTTCTTTCTTTTTTTTTAACGTAATAAATATATACAAATTTCAGTTTTTTTTTTTTTTTTGTTACCGACTCTCATTCACCGTTGACAAAATCCTCGTCCATTTTTTTGAACTTTTCCACATACTCCGTCGGCACTTCAACGTCCTTTATGTTGTCCAGGCCGATTTCGTCCTCGGTCCTGAAAATTCAGTCAATTATTAGAAAATTTAGATTTTTCTGCTTTTGTCTTGAAAAATTTGACATTTTTCTGTTTGATTAATTTGCAAAAATGCGTTTTTTCCGTATTTTTTTTAGAAAATTGAAATTTTTCTTTTTTTCTAGAAAATCGAGATTTTTAAGTCTTTTTTTTAGAAAATTGAGATTTTTCTGTGTTTTTTTTTACATTCCACAACGAATTGCCGCAAAAGACAGTGAGAATTGATGCGATTGTGATTTTAAATTGAGGAATGACGAGGCAATTCTTACCGAATGAGAATATCGACGACATTTTCACAGGCGAGCAAAACTGTTCGATCTTTCTCAGCTTTGTGAAATTCTCGAAGAACGACGTAAGTGTTTTGATCGCGAATAAATTGTCGAGCCTGTTTGGTCGTGCAGAGAAGACCGATGGCTTCGAGGAGCATGATTTTTATGTCGGGATCGCTCTCGCGTTTTTTCGTTTCCGGTAAATACTGGAGATCCAGTGGCAATTTGTTGTTTTCCTCGTCGTCGAATTCCTCCGGTCCAGCCAGCGGCAAAAGCAAATATGGCAAAATGTCGATTTCGGGGCTTAAGAGCCACGAATGATTGTCCGTGTCGAAACAACAATTCTTAAGGGTTCCTACGATACCGCCGCGTCTAACTATGCTGTCCGGGTACTCGGTGAACGGCAACAGCCTCTGAATCGGTCGCAGCTCCTTGTCCAACAAAAATCTGGAAAAATTCAACGTAAAAATTCATTTTCGCATTTCACGAAAATCTGAGCTTTTCGAAAAATCGTCCAACCGCTTTAATTTTTGCTAATATTCACTGTGTACGAGTCTGTACTTTCTCGGCGAAATTATTTTAAGAAACTCTGCAATTCGGAGCGTTTGCTGATGGAATTCTCTTTGACGACAATTTCCCAGTCAATTTTCAAGCAAAGGCTCAACAAATACGTTCAAAGAGACTCGCTCACCTCCTGACGTCCGGAGATTGGCTCAGATTACTAAAAACAGGTCCCAGATAATGGAGATTGGCGCCGACCTCGTTGTATCTTTTAGCGGTAAACGCAGCAACAATAGAATCCCAAGAAAATCCGCTATTTTCAAAGAGAGCGACGATACGGTTGACGAGGCTGGAGGGTCTGGTCATGTTGGACAAAATCATGGAGCAAGGATCGGCGAGAAGACTTTTCTTATCCATAATGCATCTGCGGACAAAATTGATTATTGGAAAACGTCGCAAACGCCAAAAGCGAAGAATTTCGAATTTTCTCACGAAATAAACGATTTTTTCGATTTTGTGAAGCACCAAAATTCTACCTAACGCAAACATGTACCAGATTTTCTGTCTGGTCGTTATCCGCGGCCGATTTAGCCGCTTCGCAGATTCTGAGAAGCTCCTTGGCCCCGGCTTCGTCTCCGGAGACGTTGACGAGCGAGAGCGCGGCATCTTTAGCTACGACGGCAGTTTTGTCCTGTGCGAGGATTACCAGTTGCTGTAAAATTTTTGGATGACCTTGGAGCAGGTCACGACCTTGAGGAGTTCCCGTAACGCCTGAAGGCAATAAATTTCCTTAAAATCCTTCAGGACGAAGAATCTCACGTGCTTTTTCTATTTTGTTTTTCGCGAGTTTTGCACAGAGTTCGAGAAAAGAGATTTTGAAAAACTCACTCAAAACGTGCTGCAGCGCGATGACCTTCAAATCGAGTCTCGCATTCGGCTGCAAAAACTGTGACATTTCGCCGAGCGCTTCCATTTTTTTCAAGATTTTGACGTGAACGCCGCAACGGAGTTTCGAGTCTTGAAACTAACCTCAAAATATCAATCCCACGTGCGCATCATGTCAAATTTAAAGCGTATTTTTCGTTAAATTTCGACAAACACTGTTGAAGAGACGAAAAGAGGAATTTAAAGAAAATGAAACGGAATTTCGTGAGCCCTGACGAGCCAATCGTTAAAAAAGTGCAAATGAAAATTTGGGACAGTTGGAATGTCGTAAAAAAATTGATGAGGTTAAATTTGTGCCGTCAGGTGTCGGGGCACGTCGAGAAAATCGCGGTGCGCGACGTACACTCGCAATTAGACGGGAAATTAAATCGAAAGAAATGTGAAAAAAAGAGAGAGAGGGAAGAAAATAGTTTGAAAAAAAGAAGCAAGTAGAGAAATTGCGATTGGAGAGGATAAAGAATAAAGATCGTGTGAGCGAATGAGAATTGCGAAGTCTCGCGACATCCGGAGAATCGGAGCGATTGATTGGGGAGTTTGTAAGAGCGAGGTCCGGCGAGCTCGTGCGCTATTGGTCGTTGGGGAATACACTTGTTTGCGATACGGTGGGAAAGTCCATTCGGTTGCACAGGGATGTTGAGCAGCCGGAGCGAAAATCGCGCTCGAGAGAGAGAGAGAGAGAGAGAGAGAGAGAGAGAGAGAGAAAGCGAAACGGGGAGATGGCGGAGGGGATAGAGAATGGAAAGAAAATCAATCGACGAATGAGATTTCACACTCAATAGCGTAGAATCTCGAGGAAATTTCGACTCGAAATAAAAAGCTGAGGAGTTTCGATAAAAGGATTATTCGGTAATGGTAAAAAAATGTCAATCTCCGTAAATCGAGAAAGAATAAAAATAAAATGCAGAGTCCGCGAACCCGCGATTGTTTGTGGCACGAGACGACGACGACGACGACGACGACGACGAGGACGAAATCGCGACGTCGTCGAGGAAGCAGCGAGAGCAGCGCAATGCACAGCAGCGACGACGTCGTTCACGTCGTCGGCGGCAAGCGTAGCAGCAGCGGCGGCGGCGGTGGCCGCGCGAGCCGCGGCGACGACCACATGATGGTGCCCGTAACACCCCCCACCAGCACCGAATTTAGCCTCGCCCCCGTTCGCCGCGGTCGACCCGACACTGGCCGACAGTTCACAATCGGTCACCTATATGAACGCATCCGACTGATTCTCTCGATTGTAAGATGTGTCAAGATTCATCGTACAAAAAAGTGTATAAATCATTAGCCACGAGTACGAGCAAAGTGAGCACGTTGTTAACGAGTCATTTCATCGTCAGTCAGTGCGATTTTAAAGTCAAGTTCAAGAGGTTATACCAGGTAAGCGCGAGAGCAGGCGCATTTTTTCCACATTTTATTATCCACTCGGTCCCTCGCGGTCTCTTGCCTCTCTTCTCCGAGTCTAAAACTTTCTTGGACGTTTTTTTCGTTGCAAAGTGCCGCTAGAAAGCGCCTTCGTCTCCGTACTTTGTTTGTGGAATAACTTTTTCGCATGAAATTCCACGAAATTCCGCGAGATTCTTCAGTGCGATCGACACCAAGTTTTTTTTCTTCACAACGCTTTTTTAACCGTGTGTTTAACGCGTTAGTAACGAGCCTCCCGAGGCTTTGTCGTCGCGCAGTTACAAAATAGATAAATAAATGCTGCTGCTGCTGCTGCTGCTGCTGCTGTCAAGAGGGCACGCGGTCTTGGCAAAGACGCGACGAAAAAAATGAATAAATAACCGGTTGAATGAGTGCCGCCTAATTTTTAGCCCGAGACGCTTCTCCAACATTTCGCTGTAATTCTCTCTCTCTCGGTTTCTTACTCATCGCACGAGGAAATTACGAAACAGCCGAAAACTCGTTAAATTACGCACGAAATCGCACAAACGCGAAAATATTTGCGCGCGGGAATGGGAACAATACGGAACGATTTGCTTTTCGCAGCGGCGGCTATGAGCTCCAACGATACACGCATGTTTTTATTCACAATTCCCTGTCTCTCTCGCTCTTTTATTTCTTCGGGTGGTGTGTGCGTGTGCGCCGATGCTCACGTAGCGCACACTTGCGTCGTTACGAAGTTTCGCGCGGCTGAAATTTCTTTTTAAAGACAAAAACACTCAAAATAATCAATAAACCATTTTGTTTTTTATGGAAAAGTATATTTGTGTGAGAATAAAAAATCATACATTTTGAAAATCGTAAAAACGTCCCCACCATTTTTTAAAATGGAAATTCACTTTTTTTTTTAAATTAATATTCTCAAAAAACATTGATCCTCGTCTTTTTCGTCGCTGAACGTTTGTGTGAAAATGAAAAACTCCGAATATTTGTAGAAAAACAGTTTTTTTCAAGATTACGAAGAAATTAATGAATTTTCATTCACCGTTTGATCCTCCGGTCATTAATAATGTTCTTTTTGCTTTTCCATCGTTCTAGAATGTCAAAGAGGCCAGAGATGCTGCGGAATCGTGTTTGAACGCTCCGGGAGGTACGCGCCAAATATTTCTTTGATTTTGCCTGAAAATTTGGATGGCCCAGCGGAAAGTTGTCATTGTTTCGAGTTTCACAAAGTTGCATCATCCGCAAGACTTTTTTAACGAAATTCATTTTTTCCCTGCGCCTTAGAATTCTCAAGAATCGTGCAAACGATAAATTGAAGAAATCGCAAGATTTAATGACAAATTTTCATGAAAATACCGAATCCCCAATAGTCCGGGGAAAAAAACAAAGCAGAACCGCTTGGAAATTTTTTTTTGCTTGCGGCGTTTGTCCTTTTTGAGAAAGGAAAAAAATTCGGTGGATCACTTTCACGATTTTTTAGGTTTTCATGAAAGAATTCATTGTTGAGACTCATTCATAACTTTGGCTTGAAAAACGAGGTTAGTTTTGTTGAAAACAAAAAAAAAAGAAAAAACTAACCTCAAATTTGCCAAAGCTGTCGAAAAACACGAATTGCAATTTTTAGAGACGAAAATTTGGTTTGAAGTGAAAATCGAGATGAATACGAGTTTTCTACGTGAAAAGATTAGAAGCCGAGCCGCCAATCGATTCCATTGATGAATTGTGTGAATCTCGTAAATTTGTGAAATTTTCGTGAATTTTTCATACGGAAACAAATCGCGTTTCGTGACAAGCTTCCGCATGAAACGTCTGCGACGTTGTCGATCTCATTTTTCAATGAAAATACGCCGATAGCCAAGAATGATATTCGTGTGGGAAAGTTGACAGCGTTTTTATTTTCAAATTTTCACTAATCGATTGAGTTAATTTCTTGGGATTGACGTTTCTTGTTGTTTCGGAATGATATTTCGTGTTTTTATTCGTTTTATTTCGAGTGAATTCAGCGGGAGGTCGCCTCGAGCCTCAATTGGTTGTTCCACTTGGGACAATCCCGCATAGTCACCATTTTGCTACACAGCCTAACCTATTTGATGCATAAATCCGTATACACTGATATCTATGTACGTACATATATATAAATACGAAGGAAAAACTGGATTTCACCTGAGGAGCGACCAACGAGGGCGAAAAATCAATGAAACATAATGATTTCCGAGAATATTTGGTAAAAGCGAAAAGCGATTGTTTAGTTTCGTTAAAGTTGGTCAAATGTTGCGTTTTTTCTCGGAAGGTTTATTTTTCTCTTTGTTTCTGGTGACGGCCGCGCGTTCCGCGGGTGTGCCTCGTCGCGAGTAAGAATCTGTTTCGCACTTTCGCGATTCTTAATACTCTCCCCTCTCACTTGGCGCGTAAAAGCGCGTCACTAAAAAAAAAGATAAAGAAAGAAACTATCCACCGTTTGAGCCTCGTGTCGGAAGCGTTTGGGTATCGAGATGCGAACGAAATGAGGAGACGAAGCGATGCCGCGGATTTTATCGGATAATGTTAAATCGCCATGATTATTTGGGCGAGCGAGCGCGATGCATGGCCCTTGCGCGTCAACGTCTTGGTCGCTCTATATACAACTAACTTTCTACGAGCTTTGGCTCCGCCCACTTTGCTGCTTCAGCCTCCCCCCACCACCGCGCCCCGCGGACTCTCCCCTGCGGCGCGCGCGCGATCTTTTTCGTTCCGGGCTCGCGCGGCGTACGTACTTCGAGCCTCGACGAGCGTTTGATTTTTCGTTGCTCCGCAAGATTCACGAGAGAGTCTCTCTCTCTGCTTGTGTATACATTTTATTTATGTATACACAAGAAATAAGTAGCACACTCGCGCACTGGAGAAGAACAGTGCGCAGTTGCAGGATGCGCGTGGTGGACGGTTCGCCAGTTGGAAGGAGCTCGGAGTAGCGACGAGTGGACGCGGGGAGAGAGAGAGACGAGCGAGAATGCACGGGAGCGCGCATGCGCGCTGGCGAGCACACGCAGTACGCGCAACCCTCGGCGGGAAACCGTGAGACGAGGGAACGAAAGAGAGAGAGAGAGGGAGCGAGTTCCGGTCAGAGAGCATAAATGAAATGCGTGGGCGCTCCAAACGAGCTGGGAACGTGTTTTTTTTTTTCGAGCTGGTCCATATTTCTGTATTTATTTTTGCGTACACCGCCCCGATCGATGATTCATTTTATTGTCATTAATTCATCTTCCGGAGAGTCGGATCGTCGAAAAAATTTCAATGTCGCTAAAAAAACTGCGAAATTTTGAAAAATTTGGAAGAAAATACAAATTTCGAGGTGAAGAATCGTGTCGATAACCTCAAAGTTATAAAAAATACGGCCCGCAAAATTCTTCGGTAGAGAATCTGTCACGTTACGAGGACAGATGGCGCCACACTCGCAAAAAAAATGCGACGACAAAGTTTGATATTTCAAACGATTATCTTGCCCGTTCGAAACGCGATTCCTTTCTAAAATAGGGAGAGAGAGTGTGAAACACGTGCGATAGTTAAATGTGCTATCAATTTTGGAGCTCCCGGAATGCGTTTTTTCTTATCGAACAGCCTATAGATATCCACGTACGTATGTTACGTCCATGTACGTATATTAACGAGACGTGTATCGTGTTATTACAATATGAACGTGTAGAGAAGTGCTCAGGCTCGCGCGTAGTCGACTGTCGTCGTCGCCGTCGTCGTCGTTGGTCGTCTCTCGTGCTGCTGCTTCGTTCGATCGCAGGGAAGGGGGCGACGACGACTGCCTCGCAAAGAAAGAGCGGCAGGAGGGGAGGGGGGCGAACGGTGGCTGCGCGGCGAAGCTCGAATAAGGCTGCGCGCGCCAATCAGCTCTCTCTTCTCTCCTCGACGTCCAGTAATACCAGTCGACAGATACAACAGGCATCGGCGGGCCTAGCGAGAGAGAAGAGACACGGACAACGAGCACGCACACTACGACGTTGTTTTTCATTCTCTGCTTCTCCTTTTGATTTATCGAATGGAATTTTTGTGAGAGTTCGGCACAAACCGTCGCGATTCGCACAATAAATACACGCGAATCGTCCCGTTGTTTCGTTCAGTTTAACTCGCAACTAGACAACATCATTTTCGACTATTTTCACCTCAAAACGACGCAGATACGCATTTGCGCAGTTTCCATGACCCAGATTGCAACGGGGGAGTTCGCACGCCATACGGAACAGCTGTTGGTCGCGCCAACATGTCCACCGCGCAACCGAACGCTTCTTACGTATATATATGTCGTCTCGATACTGCGCGCGCAGCTTGGCGGCCAAGCCGCCACTATTTTCAGGAACGTACCAACGATACTCGTCCATCTTCTACATCGAGCTATCGCGCACTTTTATTTCATCGTGTATCCTCGTGATGACGACTATCCGGACTCCGGATATATACAGTACGAATTACATCAATTCATTGTACATATGAATATATCGATGTAAAACGCTCTTTGACTGTGTAGAGAGGCGCGCGTGCTTGACAAAATATCCAAATTCTCGTCGTCGGCATCATTTTCTTGTCTGCTAATTATTCTTTCGATCGTAAATATCACGAGTGACTTTATTTTCTCAGAAAAACCGACTTTTTCAACTAAATTGCCGATAAACAAGATTTAACTCTTGAAAAAATATCTGTAACCATGGCAATGGACAGACATTCGCAGGAAATGATGTTCGCGCGGGTTTTTTGCATTTTTCAGTATCGAATGTTTTCTAAAATCTCGTAAATGACAATTTTCATTGTTGCTCAAATTCTCGACGTCGAAATGAAAGTTTTGGCGAAAAAAAAAAAAAAGGTAAATATTAGAGGGAAAGATTGTTGTTGAGAGGCGCGCGACAAAGAAATAAAAATCGTTCGCGCTCGGTCGGCGGGAAGCCGCGCGAGNGACGGGCGCCAATCGCGCGCCGCGACTCGCTACGCTCCTGAACCGTTCGTCCCGCCCCCCTCTCCACAGAGCTGCTCGGCCATCCCCACCACCGCGGCATCTCGATCCCCACACACGAGCAGTCAGTTCCTTGTTTGCCATACAAAATCCAATAGTTTGCCTTGTACCTCTCGAAGAGTAGCGAGTATAAACCTGTACGGCCGTGTGTTTTCTCGCGCTTAACAATATTCGCCGGAATTTCTGTAGCTCACCATCTCGTTCGACCAAAAAGCGCGCTCGCACTCGTTCGAGACTGTTGATCGGGTAGAAAAAAACAGATGTAAACTTGGGGGAGTAAATAGAGTTTGAAAAAGTAGAAAAAACAGAGAGGAAAGGCATTCGAAGATGCTCGTAACAAGATCCTGGTGCGTCGTTCTGGCAACGTTAATCACATTTGTGCAAAAGTGCATTAAAAAAAGCGTGTGAAGCGTGTTCCTCATTCCCTGTGTTTCTCCATTTCCAACAAATTTATCTTCCTTTTTCTTTTTCTTCATTTTTTTTCGCTTTATAAATATATCCGTTGCGGTTTGACCGGCCTGTCGCTACGGTGGCTACGTCGATTACTCCGGGACGCGAATAAACCGCGCGATACGACACAAACTTAGCTCGTTTCTCATTTATTTCCTTCGAAAGCCTGGCATTGTTGTTTCTTGGTGAAAATACGCGAAAATCTTGGCTCGCCGATAGCTCCGCGGACGTTGGCCTTTTTTTCGCTTGCATCGTGCAAACGTGGATCGTAAAAAAAGTGATACAAGTGCATCACGAGTGCAGAGAGCGAGACACACAGAGAGAGAGAGAGAATAAACCATCTGCGCGAAAAAGCTTGATAAATAAAATAGAAATAAAATAATAATAATCGCGAGGAATAAAACAAAGTGGTGAAGTGAATTTTCTTCGTTATTTGAAACGAGAGTTTTTCGGGCCCCGATTGCAACGTTGATAGAGAAGCACACAACGTTCTATACGTTGTACACTCGCGTATATTCTCGTCGCTCCCCCCTCCCCCTCCTCCCTCCCTCTCCCCTCTTCCCCTTTCCTCCCTCGCGCGCCGCGCTACTCCCGCTTCCCCGAGCTCGCCTCCCCCTCCCCCATTCCCTGTCACCTCTCTCCGCCGCTCTCCCTCCGCCTCGCGCCAGGAGAAGACTCGATCCTCTCCCGGTTGTGTGTATATTATACATAGAGA
Source organism: Hyposoter didymator (assembly GCA_037952995.1). Classification (NCBI taxonomy): domain Eukaryota; kingdom Metazoa; phylum Arthropoda; class Insecta; order Hymenoptera; family Ichneumonidae; genus Hyposoter; species Hyposoter didymator. The sequence continues at coordinate 444,457 of JBAJMU010000009.1, forward strand.
CATATATAAGCAACGCGCGAACGACGCGAATATTCTCCTCAACCCGTACGTTTTGCCACTGGAACGCGCGCACGATGCTCACCGTCTTTCTTGTACGTTTATATTATGTATTTACTCTTTTATACTCGAGCTATTTATTGCGTAACGCGTGTACGTCCCACCGAGGGCTCACCAAAGTCTCTCTTTCTACTTGCTCGATGCTTTTTCCTCAAGCTTTTCACCTCCTTGTTCTCTTTTCCATCTCCCGCAACTCGTTTTTCCTTTTTCTTCGAGCCTTTTTTCAGTTTCCGCGCTTTCTCGTCTACATGTGCATATGGCACGCTTGTGTCCGTTCGTACGTGTGCCTCGTGCACCGCGCATGTGCCTCCGTGTGTGCGGCATCGTCCCCGGGATATCCTCCGAAATTTACTAATGCTCCTTCTTTTTTATTCCCGAAAAAATTACCATTTTCAACGTTTTTTTTTTGCTTTTCACGAATACGTGACGAAAAATATACCGAAATTTTCGCTCTCGAGCGTCCTTTCGAGACTCCCGCATCGCTCCACACGCTCTCGCTCCGCTTACCAACGGAGCTTTTGCCGGCATAATATTCACTTCTCAAACGTTACGCGAACGCGCGCCTTTATTTCTCTTCCACTCAACAAAAAACTCTTTTCCCTTTTTATCTTTCCGTTCTCATTCTTTTCATCCTTTTTCCACGATTCGTCACAATGTCGAAAAAATTTCGAGCCTTTTCTTATCTCGCCATCTCTCGCAATATTTCACTTCCGCTAAATATCTCGTTCGATTATCCGAATTTGAGATGTTTCGGCTCGTACTCGACGTGCTCGAAATTTTGGAAATCTCGTCACATTTTCTATTCTGCTTTTTAAACTTTTTATCCAATTTTTTTTTCTCTCTTTCACCTGCTTTTCGATGACGTACCAATCAACGCGTGTACGTATGTTTCAGAGCCGGTCGTTTCTCCTCGAGATAACTCTATCCCATAGGTAAGAGTTGCCATGGAAAAAAATTACCAAATCCCCCCAAATTTTCACGTTACGAGAATTTCTTTTAAAGAAACAAGTTTTTTTCTTCCCGAGCCTGAAAACACACGGTGTTCTCCAACAATCCACCAGTCGTTCAAGTGTTTTGTTTTCGTTACACGAGCACAAAAAGTTTCGAGAATTTTTTCTTCCGGAAAGCTCAAAACTGAATTTTTGCATAAATGAGAGTTTTTTTTTGTCGAGCACCGGACGAATATCATCCGGGCCAATAGGACATTACTCGATCAGGGAATTTGTTGAAATTTCCTCGTTTTTAGAGCCTATTTTTCAAGCTCATGGACTTGCCCGTTGACCATTTCCCAATTAACAACACGAAATCGAATTTTGTTGAATTAAAGTTTTGCTTTTTTTTGGTGTTTGTAGGATTTCCAATGTGATTTGAAATGAAACGGGTCCGTGGGGTGGAAGAGGTAGCATCGCCAGCAGGAGCAACGATTAAGCATACGTCGCTGGGCGGAGGTGCCCTAGGAGGCGGAGGATTAAGCTTGGAGTACCATTCCAACAGTGGAATCGGCGAGGTCGTAACAACTGGTCAATCATTGAGACCCATAACGTCCAAAGAAATGCCAGGAAGCATTCAGTTTGGGACGACCCAAACGCAGCAACAATATACCGGGGCAATTGTGGTGCCGACCGCTGCACCGTCACCGGTCAAGGTACTTATAGCCTCTCCGACAACATTCCAAAACATAATCAACACTAAATAATTAAACTGAAGTTTGCATCGTTGGAATACAACGAAAAATTAATTTTTATCATTATTTCGATAGTTGATGCAATTTTTTAAAAGTGAATTCGGTTTTTTAATGGAACAGAAGGCTGTGCAATTATTTTTGACAAATACTGGATGGAAATTTGGAAAACATATTTTTTAATCATTATTTTGCAATTTTTCCAATTTCTTAAAAGTCAATTCGGTTTTTTAATGGAAAAGAAGGCTGTGCCATTATTTTTGACAAATACTGTATGAAAATTTGACACCAGGCTTTAATAAATAATCACTTTTCGTCGCATTCCAACGATGCGAACTTGAACGTTGTATTCGATTTAGTCAAAAAGGTGGAAAATTCAGTATTTGTAAATTTTATCGAGTCTAACATTTGTTTGGAGTTGAATTTATCGGGGAAAATCAAGTCATGGTGTCTAACAAAGTTCCTCTCAATATTCCCTCCAAAAATCGAAAGATCGCGTGTATTTATCGAGAACGAAAAAGATCGTTCCTTCCAGAAAATCATTGAACTCGTAAAATGGAGCTTTAATTAACGCCTCCTCGAAATGCAACGAAACCTCAATATTTTTAAAAGCAGAACGCAAGATTTTCATCCAGTATTTTTCTAAAAACCGAAATTACTCAAAAGAATGAGAAAAAATGCATTAATTATAAAAAATAACGAATAAAAAATCATATTTCTCGTTACAACGATGCAAACTCAACTTTTCTCGTAAACGACCAAGTCCTTGAGGTTTCCAAGCTTGAGAAACTGGGCAAGAAAAAACGTGCAGACTAGTTGGCTCCTCGTGGTTGATTTTCTTTCTCTACTTTTGCGAAAATGACGAAAAAATCATATTTTTTTTTTCTTTTTTTTCTCCCTTTCTAGGGAGCTGGCCTGAGCGGTGGTCTCAGTTCCACGTGTAGCGGTAGCAATGCAGGAGCAATACATGGGAGTACAACTAGTCTAGGTGGTGGAGGTGGTCATAGCCCTCAACAGACTATACAAGTCGCCCAGGCACAGCCGAATTCGCACACTCCACCGACGATAAGGCACAGAGTACGATTTTTCACTGTTAGTTAAAAAAAAAAGTCTTGGCAATTGTTTAAAAATTAATTTTGAGTATTTCGAGTGACCGGGAGAGTTATTTCCATTCTCGGACGGCTCCACATTTTCGATGAGTCTCTTTTTTTCGCTTAAAAAAAAACCCCAGAATTTAAAAGAATAATTTTTTTTTCCTTGACCAGAAATTTTCGATTTATTGGTTTTGCTTCTTTATTCGGTTTCAGGTGCACTCGAGCGGTGCGACGACCTTGGCACCGACACCACCTGGTAGCAGCTTGGGCGGTGGCAGTGGATCCCAGCAATTCCAGAGACTCAAGGTCGAAGATGCGCTCTCGTATCTCGACGAGGTCAAACGCAAGTTCAACGATCAGCCGCAGGTACGAACGTCGTTGAAATTTACAATAATCCGTTACTATTTCATTTTCGAATTGTGTCCGTCACGGAAATCGTTTCTTCTCGTATTTTAAGTGAAAAAAAAAATGGCAAATCTTTCGATTATCTTGTCAAATTTTTTCTATTAATCGCGAAAAATATTTCGCATAGTTTTTTTCATTTTTTTCGATGATTCTTGAAAAAATCGTTTCTTCTCATATTTTGAGTGAAAAAACGATGGCAAATCTTTCGAATATCTTGTCAAATTTTTTCTATTGATCGCGAAAAATATTTCGCATAGTTTTTTAAAAAAATTTTCGATGATTTTTGAAAAAATCGTTTCTTCTTATATTTTGAGTGAAAAAACGATGGCAAATCTTTTGAATATCTTGTCAAATTTTTTCTATTAATCGAGAAAAATATTACGCATGGTTTTTTAAATGTTTTTTTGTTTTTTTTTTTTTAAATTTGCAGGTTTACAATGATTTTCTGGATATCATGAAAGAATTCAAATCCCAGAGCATCGATACGCCTGGTGTTATCACAAGGGTCAGCCATCTCTTCAAAGGCCATCCCGAACTTATCGTCGGTTTTAATACCTTTTTACCGCCCGGTTACAAAATCGAAGTACAATCGAACGAACAAGGCTACGCTTTTCAAGTTTCCGTCAGTATGCCCAGCCCTACCGCCACTCATACCGCAACCTTGTCACAGCATCATTGCACCGTCAATGTCGGATCACCACCTATTGCCAGTCCACCCAGTCAACCGGCAAAAGCTCCACCGGTTCTCCAGATCATGCAAGGGTAACGTTTCATTTTTTCCAAATACACTTTTCTACAGTTTTTCCTGATTGCTCACTCTCCCGAAAGGTCTGATAATAATTATTATTGTTGCTATTGAATTATTGGGTCAAAAAGATTTTTTTAGCAATTTTATTTGGTCAGAACGTTGAAAAATCGATCTCGAGTTCGTAGGATTCTGTGCAATGTCATGATCAGATTTGATAAACTCGGAAATCGATTATTTTATGGAAACAAATGGAATTTAGCGAGGCCAAATTTTTTTTTTTGCTTCAAAAACATTTTTCTACAGTTTTTCTCGAGTCCTCACTCTCCCGAAAGGTCTGATAATAATTATTAATGTTGCGATTGAATTATTGTGTTAAAAAAATTTTTTTAGAAATTTTATTTCGTCAGAATGTTGAAAAATCGATCTCGAGTTCGTAGGATTCTGTGTAATGTCACGGTCAGATTTGAAAAACTTGGAAATCGATTATTTTATGGAAACAAATGGAATTTAGCGAGGGCGAATTTTTTTTTTTTGCTTCAAAAACATTTTTCTACAGTTTTTCTCGAGTCTTCACTCTCCCGAAAGGTTCGATAATAATTATTATTGTTGGAATGAAATTCTAACGTCGAAAGGATGCAAGGAAATTTTTTTACGAGGTCAGAATGTCGAAAAATCGACCTTGAGTTGGTAGAATTTTGTGTAATGTCACGATCAGATTTGAATAATTTGGGAATCGATGATTTTTATGGGAGCAAATGGAATTTAGTGAAAAATAAATTCGGAATGAATGTGAAGGACTTTTGAAATGATTTGAATGAATAATTGCAGTTCCGGTCCCATACATCACTCGCTGGCAAATAATATTTCCAACAACAGCCTTACGGTACATGCGCCGTCACCGCCGCCCGTACAAACGTACAACAATTCGCACATAAGCGCGGCGCAAGCGCAAGCCGTTAGTCAAGCACTGAGCCAGGCGCAGGACGGGGTGCAGAACAGCGGACAGACGCAACAGAGTCAGCCCGTTGAATTCAATCATGCCATCAACTACGTCAATAAAATTAAGGTACTAGCTCCTCATCATTAAACAATTCATTTCTCATTATTTCCCCTCGACTCTTAAATTTTCATTTTTTTTTTCCATTTCTCATTGGGTCTGGGAGACCCCGAAGTTTTCAAAACTGCCAACTAGTGCAAAATAACGATTTATCTTTTCCTCATTGGGTCTGAGAGACCCCGGAGTTTTTAAACTGCCGACGAGTCCAGAGTAATGAATATTCAGACTCGGAAGTGACTGTGAATAATTTCCGGAAGTTGCGACCTTGAAACTGGAGCCTGAACTTTGGCCAGGGTCTCTCAGACCCAGAGTACACATCGATGCATATTCATAAAGCGTTTTATTCGTTTTTCATGATTCGGCGCATCGAATTATCGATTTTTCTTCTTTCTCGTCGCATTAAAATTTAATTATTGAAAAATTTAATTTTAATTTTATTAAAATTCAACGAATCGTACGTTTCTCCACGCAGAATCGATTTCAAGGCCAACCCGACAAGTACAAGCGTTTCCTGGAAATTTTGCACACATATCAAAAGGAACAGCGGAGCTTGAAGGAATCGGGCCACATGGGCGGCGGTAGCGCCAGCAATACCGCCACCGGTGGCAAACACTTGACCGAGGCTGAAGTTTACAGCCAAGTTGCCAAACTTTTCGAGAATCAGGAAGATTTGCTTGCCGAGTTTGGTCAATTTCTTCCTGATGCGACCAACCAACAGAGCGCATTGGTGAGCAACGTTTTTTTTAACACGACACCGATAAAATATTCACTAAAATTCCATTCGTAACACTAAACAAATTTCTTATTTTTTATTTGAAAACAAAACAAACAAACAAATTTTCAAAACTTACAGAATCTGCTCGATTTTTTTGGTGTAGGATGACGATGAAAATCGAAAAATTATCTTCACAGGATCGAATCGAACGTTGACCTTGAATTTCCGAGACTTTTTCCTCAAAATTTGAATTTTTACAAAAAATAAACTCAATTCGCTCAATCCCGCGCCGGGACCAAGAACTTCTTCCCCGAAATCGCGAGTTTCCTTCCAAAGCACCAACTGCTGTAGAATTTTTGAACCCATTCCCCCCATATTTTTATTTTTCACAAGAAACAAATGCATTTTGTAAATTTACAGAGTCTGTTCGAATTTTTTCGTATAGAGAGAAAATGAAAATCGACTTATTACCGACACAGGATCGAGACGAGCGATGACCTTGAATTTCTTATGATTTTTCCTCAAATTTTGAATTTTTACTTTTTTTTAACGTATGGAGAAAAAAGTTTTCTCGCTGTGTCGGGAGTTTTCTTTGAAACCATCGACTAGTAGAGAATTTTGAACCGATTGCCATTTGACGCTGCGATCATTGGATCGAAAACTGAGAAATTTATCTTTTTTTTTTTGTTGCGATTATTGCGGAACAAAGATTTTTCGTGGGCTTTGAGAAAGTCCGTCGTGAATAATTAGAGCTTTCGAATATTGAATTGTCGCTGCTGATAATTTGAATCTAATTGGTGCTAGTCTGCTATGTTCCAGGGCAACAAAGCAGGGGCGGTTAACGATCATACGGCGATCGTTAAAAAACCGCTCGCTATTACTAAGACTTCTTACAACAATACGAGCAACGTGCCGAGGGAGCACCGAGAATCGAGCAGCGGTGGTGGGGCTGGTGCTGTGGAGCGTGACAATCGGGAACATCGTGAACGAGAGCGCGAGCGACCGGGTCCTCGCGATGTAAATAGCGCTCAAAAGTTTAGTCATAATACCGGCCAACTAAAACGTAGCCCCTCGTTCTCGCCTTCGGTAACAACTGCTAATTCCCATCACGTTCAACACGGTCCGCCACCACCCAAAAAGCACAAGGTTGCGACCTCGGTTCGGGATGTAACGATCGCCGAAGCGGCTAAATACGGAAGTCTCAACGATTACGCCTTTTTCGACAAAGTAAGTTTATCCCTTTTCTTCATTATTTCCATTTTTTTTTTCACTTTTCAATCTCAATGCGCTTGAAATTTTTCAAAACGTCGAAAAAAACTTTCATAACTCGAGAACGGTTTGAGCTACAGGGCTCCCCTTTTGCACAGACGTCGATCCATACTCTTCGTTCTCTGAGAATTTTGTTGGAATTGCTAGAAAAATTGTACGGAATTTTTAAATTAAAAAAAAAACGGTGTCGACGCTCTACTCGCGCAAATTTGAAGATTTGTTACTCATTTTTTTTTT